>PVIY010013056.1:0-60154 GCA_004026745.1 Myrmecophaga tridactyla
CCCCCACCCCCCACCCGGCGCCGCCACCACTATTAATATTAACTTTATTAAGACTTGGCCTTTCTCTCCCCGGATTTCACAAAACAGGAAGTCAAGGGGAGTGTGCGGGGAAGGCCATTGGCAGGCAGAGGGGACCTTGGGTCAATTATTTAGCTGGGACACGAGATTAAGAGAACTTCTGCTCTTGTCTTTTCCCCACCCAACTAAAGGTGTCCAGGTTGGTCCAGCCCCCCACTAAGCACTTAAGCCAGAAAGAGAACCCAGGTTCCTCCGAACCAGGAAGAAAACCTGAAATCTGATGAGGGCCACACCAGGGAGGCGTCCCCCGGCCGGAGATGAGCCGCGCGTGGGGGGCGTGCGGGGACCCCGACCCGGCCGCCACCTCTCCCAGGGCGCGAAAGCGCGGAGGCGCGGCTCGGGGCAGGCGACAGGTGCAGGTTCCCGCGCCTCCGCCGCCCGGAGCGACAGCCCCCGCGCGACCCTCGGTCCGGGCCCTCGGCGGGAGGTCAGGGAAAGGCCGCGCGGGCCGCCCTGGGGGCTGGGGGCATTTCCTCCCGCGGCGGCTGCACCCGGCCTCGGGCGCGCGGCAGGAGGGGGCAGAGTCCGCGGGGCCCGCTGGGCCGGAGCAGCAGCGCCGCCTGCCGGGCTCTCGGGGTCCCGCGGCCGCCGCGCCCAGGAGCGCGCGCCCGGCGCGGGCGGGGCGGTGGGTTCGCGGCGGGGAGCTGGGCCTCGCTCCCCCGCGCTCCGAGCGCCGCCCTTCAGCGCAAAGCCCCTCCCGGCCCCCGCCGCCCCGGCCTCGGCCTCCTCGCCCACGTCGCGGCGCGCGCCACTTGAAAGCCAGAGTGTGTCCACTCCAACCAAACTGTCCCCAAGGTCTCGCCGGCGTCTCGGAGCCCGATTTCTGGGCCAGCGGCGGGGCTGCCTGCGGGAAACCGGCGCCCGCGGCGCGCCCCGGGAGGCCCTTGGCATGGGGGTGCGCTATAGGCAGAGCCGGGTGCGGGTTCCAGGCGCCCGAGGCCGCGTGGGACGCAGGCGGGTGGCAGCCGGTCGCGCCGGGAGCGGGAGGGGGAGTCCGCGGCCACCTGCGCGGCGCACGGCGCGGGTCACCTGGCCCAGCGCTTCCTCGAGGTATTTTGGATTTGCAAAAGTAACCCCCTGTTTCCTCCAGTAATCCCCTGAAAATTCACCCACTGCATACCTTCAGAGGGCGTGCTCATTCGGTGGATAGCTTTTTAGTTCTTCCTTCTGGCCGTCTCATCACAACACTGGCGGTTCATCTCAAGACTCTAACAGTAGAAATGAGTTTTATTTGTTCACTTAAATATTGTTGGGTTTCTGTGGACCTAAGAGCATGCCCCAAACCCGTCATTCTCCCGAATCTGAATTAGCGTCTAATGGACCATGCATATAAAAATACATCATTTACAGATCTCTGAAAGAATAGAGATGGTTATGTGAAATTCGTAGATACGAAGAAAATTACAATGGAACAAATGAGGATAATTGAAGGAGTTTATATTTCTGAAATATGCATTTTTTAACAAAGAGGGTTGAGAGAAAATGTGTTTTTATGGCTTGTATTTGTGAGCTCCCTCCAAACAATCAGTCTTTTTGTTCTCCCATAGATTTCTATATTACTGTTTATTGGACAATGGCCCCTGGTTCTGGCTTAATTGCCTCGTTCTTCTGTGGTTTTTTTTTCTTTCTTTTCCTGCAAAGCACACATATTTTAGCATAATTCTGCTAGAAAATGGAGGGTGTAGTGAGGTCTGAAAAAAGAATCTGATTGCCTCTAGTTTTGTTGTGATTGTTGCTTTTAATACATTAGATACACAAAGTGAAAGACAACACACTAAGTGTTGTTCAGTAGTAAAAAGCAGAGCCTGCCCGGGCCACCTTTAACAGCTTCCAGTCTGTGGTTTAGGCACTTAATCCTTGTTGCTGGTTCTAGTAATAATCAATAGATGAAAATTATTTAAGGGCCACACAACAAGCTATTGTCTGTTTGTGCTACAATGACTTCAGTTCCCACATTGTTTTTTCATTGTTTGCTTTCCTTAGGTGGGAGAGGAATTTATGAACTCCCACTTGTATAAAACCTGTTATTGTCATATTGTAGATACAAAGGGCTATGATAGCAGGTTGCCAATCCTGAAAGTTCTGAGATAATACAAGAGCAAGGAGAAAAGCTTTCTTTCTTAGTTAAAGCTCAAATGCATGAAATGGCTGAGATGCCTATTTCCCAACAAGATACTGAATGCATCTGATCAGCCTTCTTTGGGAATCCCCAAGAAAACTATTTTTTTAAGTGTGTGATGGGACAATTTGGTCATCATTTCCTCTTAGGAAAGTTTTCTTCATGGGTTAAAGCTGGTTGTGCTCTGGTTTATGCATGAGCTCTCCAGGGCAGAATCACCAAGATCTTGTAGAAAGATTAACAAAGTGGCCATTTAACTTTGGGGCTCTGGCAACTTAGTTGATATTGTCCATATCCACTGCTGTTAAAGACAAATTCCAATTTGGAAATGCTGTTGTTCAAAACAAAGGTAATGTTTGGGTAAGAAACACATAGGGCCTTAAGGGGGTCACCTGTGAGTTTGCCCCCACCTTCTCTGAACTGAGTCGTCCAAGAAGAATGTCAAAGCAAATGTTGGTATAATCTCTGAAACTGACAGATTCAGTTTTCCTTATTTGGAATTTTGGAGTTTTTTTCTAGATCTAATTTCGTAATCTTCAAGATAGTCATGACATGTGATATAAGAGGTATTCTCCCTCTGATTTGTAGCTAAGGAGAGAAGATATTGATCGTTTTGGCCCCAGTATCACTCAGCTAGCCCCTAGCTAGCATCATTAAAGCATGCCTGGTTTCTTAGAATTGTAATGCATTTTGTTAAAAAAGAAGAGCCGGAGGGAAAAGGGGAAAGGAAAAGGAAGGACTAAAGGTAAGAGTTATGGGGTTTGGAAGTTAATACAGTCTAAGTGTGTATTAAAGAAAATAAATGTTCTCTTTAAATATATACAAATTAATCTACATGATTTAGATATGAATGCTTGCCTTCTCCGAAACAAAAATAATTTAACATAATCTGCTGCTGTAGTTGCAATGTAAGGGGAAATCATGGGGACTAGAAATAAGGGATGAATCAGCCTTAAAGAATTATAGCCAGAGCAACTCCTTGGTATGGCTCCTGGGAGAGTACAGAATTGCTATTGAGATGTTGAGAGAGGATTGTATCAAACTAAAGAAACTTTCAAGGCCATGTAATTAAGAGTATCTACCCCTTTTCAGTTAAGTGTGTTCTGATAGCTATAAGGAGATTCCCTTTCAAACTGGCCCAACTACAACCTCCACCAGTTTTCGAAATATAGGAAGTGGTTGGGGCATCTCTTCTGGGAGATGAGCAAGTAAATAAGGCAGATCAGTAACTCTTCTTCTCATCTGGAATGTTATTAGTGCTTCACCATGGGATTTTATGCAGAGGCACAGGCAGTAGAAATCAAAAGTCAAAAGACAGGAAATTTTAACAAAGTAAGCAAAACTGAGTACATTAGAAAAACTTCTTGGTACTGTGATTTGGGAAGTTTACCTTGTTCACACTTTCTGAATAAGGACCCTCAAAAGCACTTTGAAATAGATGGTTCATGGTAGAGGAAGTAAAAATTCATGTCATTATTGGGGCCTAGTCATAAGTATGCTGTAAAAATACATTTACCTATAATTTTGATCCCCATCTTACAGATGAGGAATGGCAGATCGGGGTTATAAATCCCCAAGGTCATTCAGCTACTAAAGAGCAGCACATTCTCTAAAACAAGCTGCAAACGGTGGCCCAAACTCAAAAGTCCTTTAGAAGAATATGGTAACCCCTTCTTGCTACTCGTAGCTCAGATTCCTTTCATTTTCTGCTTGTGCCCTCTCTTATTTTCTCCCATCTAAGTGGTCATGGATAATAATGTCATGATTGTTGCTATCAAAGATTAGTTTTCTTGATTATTATTGCCATTTTATTAGATATTATTAAAAAGTGAAACTGATTTTGTGAACGTAATAATATCATTGAAATATACACATAGAAGTAGTTAAAATGGGAAAATTTGTGTTTATTACATGTTAGCACAATAAGCACTTATTTTTGTGTGCTGTATGGTGGGGGTCATTCTTTTTCCATGAGACTATCCCATTTACAATAAGCATTCTTTAAAAAAGAAAGTAAAACTCATTAAAACTTTCATTGCTGCTAGACTAATATGGTTAGCACCCAAAAAAGATAGATATGATAAAGCCACGATTGTTACCTGCAAAAAAGTCTTGAGCTGTTTTTTCTCTATATATACCCTTTTAACCCGAGTTCCACCATACTGATACATTTCTTTCCAAGATTTATCCTAATCTCCCAGTCTTTCCAATAAATTGGTACCGTGTCCATATAACTGTTTTTCAAAACACTTCGTGCAGAGACCCTTTTTAGAAGGATAAATAGCCATTCCCCCTCCCTCATTTTGCTTCCCTCAAATAGTCAACAGATCCAAGAATCTTGCCTTAGTTTAAATTACCTTTTCCTTTTGTGTTAACGTACATATAAAGCAAACTTTCCCATTTTAACTACTTTCAAATATACAATTCAGTGGCGTCAATTACCCTCACAATGCTGTGCTGCCATCACCACCATCCATTACCAAAACTTTTGCATCGCCTATTATATTTAGTTTGAATAGGTCCAGGCTATGGCCGGGACATCGCGCCGCGCCCAAGTTTGGGGCAGCCCAGCGCGGAGAGGCGCAGGAATCTGTACCTTCCAGCGCCATCAGACCCGGGGCTCTCTCCCGGGCCACGCCAGTGGCCAGGTGCCCTATGCGCGCCCCCGGCCCCACCTCTTCCCAGAGTGCGCGCGCCCCCTGGCGGCCGGAGCGGAGCGGGCGGCGCCCCCGGGGCCCCTACCTCGGCCCAGGTGAGCAGCGTCGGCCGCCGAGTCCTCCTGCCAAACTCCCCCCGCCCGGCGCTGCCCGCTCGCGCCTCGTCGCCGTGTCCCTTCGGCGCGGTGCGGTGGCCTCACTTGCCGGAGGCTGGGAATTTGCAGCGAGCCGGGCCCCGGCACCCGGAGCAGGCTGAGCGGCCTCCCTGCGCCCCGGGCCCGCGGCGCGCGCCGGCGAGGGGCGGGGGCGTCGGGGCAGCGGCTGAGACCCGGGCAGGGGAGAGACTGGAAATCGCTTGCAGCGGGACAATGCCGACTTTTGAACCTCTAACCACTAAGTAAACAGCCCTTGCGCTCTCCACTGTCCAAACAGGCTTTATTGACAGGCGTTTCACGGCAACGCATAGCAACCGCGGCGGCGGCGCGGCCCGGGTGCGGGGCGTGGCAGGGATCGGCGGCCACGAAAAACCGGAGCCCTGGCCCGGCGGACTCCCAACAGGTTCCTCTTCCCTCGGGAGGTGGCCCACGGCGCCCACGGGCCCGGCCCGCAGAGCCCCTTTCGCGATGCGGTCGCGGAATGTGACGCCACCCGGGAGGGCTGCGCACGTGGGGACGGGCTGGGGTGGGGGGTGTTCATGCCTTCCGCAGGCTGTCGGCTCTGCACATCCTCCTCGGCGCTCGGGGGGCCTCCTCCCTCGGGTGAGGGCTGATTAGGCCTCCTAGGTGCTTGTGGAAAGATGAAAAGGAGGACGAGGCCCTTCTCCCCAGGCCCCTCTGGGAGCGCGCAGTTCAACGACCTCCACGACCCAGAACGTCAGGGAGTGCAGCCCGGGCCACGGGGGTCAGGAGATAACAAGCAACCACCATTGACAGGACCCTCGTGTGCGTGCTGGCTCTTCGATTGTCCGTGGAGAGGCTGGGAGGGATGGGGACAGGAAACCCAGCGGGAGCCGGGTGCGGCTGGTAAGAGTCCCGGCTCAAGGGAATATCCAGTAGAGGTGGCCACAAGTCACAGAAAAGTATATTCCTGGGACATGTCGCCTTAAGAAAACGGGAAAAAATCATTTTTACTTAATGGCTGGACTGTGGGGCATAGGGAGGGAGTCACGGATGAAGGGAATTGCCTTGTGTCGGCAATCCTCAGTGCGGATTTGCTGAGATGCTATGAGGGGCGCTGTAATTCCTGGAAGCTGAGAACCAGTTGACGGTTCAGATGTGCATCTCTTGCCCAAAGGCACCCCCAGGAGAACCAAGCATTCCGCAGTCCAGGGCTGGGCTCTGCCTTGGGGGCAGGGAAGGGCACAGAAACTGCTCCCTCGGGCTTCTGAGGCTCTGTGGTAAAATGAGGCAGTCCAGATAAGCTTCCCCACCCCCTGCCAGACCTTTCTAATTCTAGTTTGCAACCAGAGGAAGCATTTCATTAAAAAAAAAAAGATCATTCTAGAGTTCGAAGAAGATAAATACAGAATCTGAAATCTGGAAAGCTCATTTATCTCTCTCTTCTCCCCCAACCCTTTTTAGAAAAAATTCAATTGTGTTGAAATACCCCCACGTCCCTTCACCATATCATTCCTCTCCCCATGGATCCAGAAGGCTTTTAAAAATGCTGGTTTGGATGTTCCACAGACCAACAACCCAAACAGGAGCAACAAACAACAAACACCACACACCCCCTTCTTCATCAACCCGAGACTGTGAAAGGACAGGAAGTCCAGGTTGGCTCTGGTATTTATAGCACTGACATACATCCAGCCCAGAGAGGCTCTGGTGACAGGCTTTCTAAACAAGGTCCTGCCAGGGCCCCCTTGCCAGGTCTGGAGTCCAGTCACCGCCCCCTCCCGCCACACCCCCCAGGTCCACCAGCCAAGCCTGGTCTGGGAAGGGAGAAGAAAGAGCCAGGCCACCTGGGGGTTCTGCAGTCTTATGCCCAGGTTTCCATCTGAGCCACCTCTGGTCCCCACAGTTTAAATGTGGCCTGTCCCTCAGGCAGGGGGATCAGTTGGCCCTCCCGAGGCAGTGGGCAGGCAGCAGGCATCTCAGCAAACAGCATTGCCTTTCCCACAGTAGGTCTCTCCTCTCGGTGCCCACCAGGGATGCAACACTGCAGGCCTTAGGTGGCACAGCTGGGAAGGAGGGGGCTGAAAGCCTGGTCTGCGGAGCTGGCCCAGGAGATGTTTCTGCCAAAACTGAATGAAGCCTCTCTGGTCACTTCTTGTCTCCCCACTCGCCAGAGGTGTCAGATGGGAAAAAGTCAAAATCTGGGAGGATATCTTCCTTGAGGACCCCAACCCCACTTGTCTTTACTGCCGACACCTAGGTTTCCTTCAAGAGTTAGATGAGAAGGACCTTTGGGGGCAGGAGGTTGGGGGGCCTCCCCTGAGGCAGAGTCCGTGCCCCTCATGGCTCAGCCTGGAATTGCTCTGCCACTGCAGGCCACCGTGGGTCACTGGGTGACAGTGGGGTTCAACACCCCCCCAGCCGGCCCCAGAACCCCAGGGACAGAGCCAGGCACTGAACCCTGCAGGGAAGACACAGGGCTCAAAGGCTCAGGAACACTTCGCAGAGGCCCCTGCTGGGGCTGGGGTTGTGGTGGTGGTGGCTGCTGTTGCTGCAACTTCTTCTTGTTGATTTTCCTTTCCTTGGCTCTGCGGTTCTGAAACCAAATTTTAACCTAAAAGTGGAAAAGACAAAAGGTGGTGAAGAAGGAGGCATGAGGGAAAAAGAGGAATAGTACCCAGGGCAAGTACCAAGATCACCCACCAAGGCCCCCCTCCAACTAGAGAAGGAAAGAACCCCAAATCCAGAAGTTTTTTTTTACTGAATAGCCCCATAAATGCCTGGTACTGGAGCCCTTCCCATTTCAGCCTCGTGCAAAGAGCCTTCCTCTCTCTCCTTGCTCCCCTGGTTCCTTTCCAAAGCACCCTTTATCTGCATCTTTACTGGAAAAGCCCAGAGCCTCAGAACCAAGGAAAACTGAAACTGCAAGTCCCTCTGTACAGCAAGCAAGAGGGAGGCCAGGGCTGGGTGCACTTCAAATGACAACCTTTGGCCCCTCAAGGCTAAACCTCAAGGCTAAACCTTGGAACTGAACATGAGATTTGGTGTCCTAGCTATGCATTTGGCCTGTTTCTTCCCCCCACCCCCCAACTATAACGTTTTCATTAAGCAAACCTTGCTCTTTTAGCTTTTATGAGCAGGGTTTGAGTCTTATATATGTTTTTTTCCTCAGGCACAGTTCTTGGCACAAACAGAATAGGTCTTTAATAAGACTTTATGGACCTGAATAAAGTTCTGGATTAAACTAACACTCTCAGGCTTTGTCTTGCACCTCCCAGATCTCCCAAGAAACAAAAAGATATTCAATAAACATCAGAAAACAACTGAAGGTGAAGGGAGGCTTTAAAAAAAAGATTCTATATATGTTACTAGAATAAGAAGGAAAGAATCAGAGGGAACATGCACTCCCCCACTCCAGCTTGAAGCCACCCACTTTTTTGACATGGATTCTTTTTTTTTCATTCTACTCAATTTATTTTAATATTTGCTCCTCCAATTATTTATTTACTTATAATCCATTTGTTTTACTCATTTGTTCATACCGTAGAAGGAGCATCAGACACAAGGTTTTCACAATCACATGGTCACACTGCTAAAGCTGTATCATTATACAATCATCTTCAAGAAACATGGCTACTGGAACACAGCTCTAGTTTCAGGCACTTCCCTCTAGCCTCTCTGATACATCTTAAACTGAAAAGGGATTATCTGTATAATGCATAAGAATAACCTCTAGGATAACCTCTTGACTCTGGAATCTCTCAGCACTGACACTTTATTTTGTCTCATTTCTCTCTTCCCCGTTTTGGTCGAGAAGGTTTTCTCAATCCCTTGATTCTGAGTCCCAGCTCATTCTAGGATTTCTGTCCCCTGACATGGATTCTGAGACCTAGTTTTCTAATCCCTGTCTGGAGTCCCCGCCGGGCCCTTCTGTGGGCAGCACCCAGGCCCCAGGGAGCCGCGAGGTTCCCACCTGCCTCTCGGAGAGCCCCAGCGTGGCGGCCAGCTCGGCTTTCCTCCGGATGGTGATGTAGCGGCTGTAGTGAAACTCCTTCTCCAGCTCTAGCCGCTGGTGGTCCGTGTACACCACGCGGTATTTGTCTTTCGTCCTGGTTTTCACTGCAGAGGACAGAGAAGTTAGGGCCGAGTACCACCAGGCGGCCCATCAGTCACAGGTAATGACAAACCTCCCTAACCCAAGGGCCATTTCTCTTCCTGCACCACCCCGGGGGGCCTGGGGTTGGCTGTTTCCTGCTAAGTCTGACACGACCCCCCAGTGGGCCCTCGGGGGAGGGGGTGGGGCCGGCGGGGGCCACAAAACTCACCTTGAGGTTAAGTGGTTTTTAAAAATTAAGAAACACAAAACCTCATCGACACAGAAGATAGCAAGACACAACCACCCTTTTGGTAAACCGGAAATAGGGCTGGCGGCTCTAAGCCCAAAGGGAAGAGGGGGCCGGAGGAGTGGTGGGCTTCGCAGGACTGCGCAGATTTTCAGGCCTGCCAGAGAAGGGAGCCCACGGCGAAAACAGCTGCTGTGGTGGGTGTATGTCTGTGCGTGTGCATGCGTGGGGTGGGGGGAGGGAGGCTGTTTACGTTCTGTTTGCATTACTAGAAGAGGAAAGTGGGGTGCAGGAACGAACCGGTTCCCTCAAGTCGCCAGAAACACCCTCAGCATCCCTAGCCCCCAGCCCCAGGCCCACCCAGTGGGATTCTGAGCTAAGCCAGGGGGCAGAAGCACCCACGCCTCCCACTGGGGACCATTTCTACCTGGCAGAACCAGGTCTGGGGGTTGGCACTTTTTCCTTTTAATCCCCCATTAATATCCACTGCAAACCAGCCAGAGCCATCCTAACCAGTGATCTCTGCTCATTGGATTGAGTCAATATATTAAATCTTGGATTGATCGTTTTACTGAAGGACCTTGACATGTAGTGTCGACGCTGTGGGAGCAGGCCGGGGCCTGGAGCCCGGCGGGGTTTGGCCGGGCAGGAGCCCTTCTCCCGCGCTCAGCCCGGGGTCGGGGTTTGCGGGCAGCAGAACAGGTTCAACCGATCGCCCGGCGCCCTGGCCCTTCGGGGGGATCTGAGGGGTCTGGGAGGTGCCTGGAGGTGTAGAATGCTCCGCGGGCCGACTTTGTTCAGGTAAAATCCTTTGCAAACCACAACAAAAGCGCCCTGGGAAGATACAGGCGGGATCAGAGGGAGCTCCCCCGAGCCGCTGAAAGGGGAACACAGCCGCAAACAATGCAGGACAAGGCGATCTTATCAAAGAAAAGCCCTTTCAATGCCTTAATAACCACCGCATTCTGTTTGAATTACCACTACTGAGCAAATGGCGGCCCGGCTTTCATCCCCTCCCGCCGGGCGCATTAACATAAACACGGCGGGGCAGGCGCATTTGAATGGGCGCTGCGGCCCCGACCCCGCGCCGGCCAGGGCAGTAAAGGCCCCTGACACGGCCCCAGCGCCCTCGGCCTGGTGGGCGCGGCCCCACGCGGCCCGCCCCAAGCCCACCCGAGGCTGCCGCGGGCGCTGGCCCCTCTGCGCAGACGAGGAAACTGAGACTCAGACAACGTCACGCGGACAGTGTAAGGCGGAGCTGGCAGTGGCGCCAGGTTGGAGTCACAAGGGACATCTCCAGGGCCCGAGAACAGGACGCAGGGAAGTTTACCGAGTAGGCCAACACCCCAGGAGCGATACTTGCTCGAGGGCTGCCCTTTCAATGTCTGAGGAACGCGGTGAAATCGACCCGGTGCTCTCAGTGGCCCACGTCCCAAGGGCCTAAAGAGGCGCCCCGCACCCCCTGGGAACTAAGGAGGGGACTGGAGGAGGGGAGGGATGAGAGGGACTTGTCAGAATTCATTATTGACTGCGAAAGTCACCACCCTCTTTCCGGGCCCTAAAAGAGACAATGGCAGGGCTGGGAAGGTGTATATCAAAGCGGGCCGGGCCGCACACCGCCCCCTACCCCCCCCTCCGCCCCTTGACAGATGACGCTCCGCAGAGGAGTCGGGCTCTGGCCCGCGGGCCGCGGCCTCCCCACATTAACATCACAAGGGCGCCCGGCGCCGACCGCGGCCTTGCCACCTCCTCGCGGGACTTCACAGCGCTCTCTCATCTGCTGACCCCGCGGCCTGGGCTCCCGCGGCTCCCCACCCCCCGCCCCAGCCCCAGGGACACTCTTCTGGGGCGCGCAAAACTGTGTCCCTTAGGCCGCCCGCGTACCCCCGCTAGCCGCGCCTGCGCCAGGCTCTGTAGCCGGACTCGCGTGGGGGCTCCTTCTCCGGGGAAGGGCCCAGGTCGCGGCTGCGAGGCCCACGCGAGGCCTCGCTCTGGGGGCTTCTCCCCCGGCATGTGCCGAGTGACACAGAAAGCGATGCCCAGAGACAACCGCCAACGGCTGCCCAGATTTATACGGCTGTAATTGACCATAAACCTCTGCAAAAGCGGCCATAACCTGCGTGAGGGGCGGGCTGGGCCGGCAAGGAGGGGGCGGGGAGCGGAAGCGCAGAGGGTGGGGGAGAAGAGCCTTGGAACAGAAGGGGAGCGCCGGCAGGACTCCCGCACCAGCCGGGTTCGCACTCCCAGACCGCCTGGACACACAGCCCCACGCCAGACGCGGAACCAATGAGTCCCTCAGTCCGGCGAGCCCAGGGAGTTTGCCGGGACATCTTCCCAACAAGCTTCTCGAAAACACACACCTACGCTCGCACAGAGTCCCACGCTCTCTGAGAGTGAGGTTCGGGAGAAATGACCCATCTGGAGCAGCGCCTCAATCGCCTTAGTCTCCACCGGGGTTTCCACCCCTTCCCCTGCTCTCTCCGCAGACGCGAGAGCACTCCCGCGGCCGGACCCTTGTTCCTAGCCTTCCAGCTTTTCCTTGGAATAACTCCTTGGCAGATCAAAAGTTCCGAGACCCGAGAACGCCCCCTCTCCCTTTACTCCTGGGGCGGGCACCTTCTTTCCAGCGGCAGCAGTTTCCCCGGCTTCCCTCCTCCTCGCAGGGATCACTTGAATTGGCCCAAATTGCCAAACCTGGCCCGCGCAGTCTCAGGCTCCATACCCTGGGCCCCACATAAGGCAAGCGCCCAGGCCACCTTCCTTCTTCGGTGGCTCAGATGGGAAAAGAGAACACAGAGAGAAAGGGGCTAGAGCCCTCCCGCCCCGTCCGGGGGTTGGGGGTGGGGGCTCTGCGGCGGGGGGGGGGGGGGGGTGAGCGCCGGGCGAGCTCGGGCGGATGTAAGTGGGGAGGACGCGGCTCAGCTCGGGTCCCGCAGTGCTCACACCAACTTTCCCAGGAGCTGCCCGAGGGTGTCCCGCGTTGTGAATGAACAGCCCTTGGAAAGAGGAAGATTCCCCCACTCTCGCCTTTACTCTAAACAGAACACGGGGTTATGAGACCCAAATTGTACACTTCCCGACCCCCGCCAGCCCAGGCGCGATGGCGAGAGTAGCCCCGAGGGCCCTGAATCTGCCCCCCACCGCGCCTGCTGCAGAACTCCCAGAACGCGTCCTGGCGCCCCTGTGCGCGCTGGTCGCGCCGCCCGCCGGGCAGTCAGCTGCCGGCAGGTCCCTTCCCAAGGCGCCCTCCCGCGGGGCGCCGCCGCTTACCTTGGCTTCCCAGGGACTGCTGGGCGGGCTTCCGCATCCATTCACACAGGTTCCGCCGCTGGCCGCCGGGGGACAGCTGCTCGGCGGCGGCGGTGGTGGCGGCGGGCCCCGGAGGTCCCGGGTTGAGCGTCTGCAGCAACCCCGAGGCGCAGGAAGGCGCGGCGGCCGGGTGGTGCGGGTGGTGGTGCGGATGGTGGTGCGGGTGGTAGTCGGCTGGGCTGCCGTAGCCCATGGCGGCGGCCGGGGAGCCTCCGTTGAGGCTGTGCGCTACGGCGTTGGCGGCGGCCGCGGCGCCCCCCGGCGCGTATCCGTTCCAGTCCTCTCGGAGCGGGGCGCCGTACGCTGCCGGCCAGGACGGTCCCGGGGACTGCGCGCTGTCCAAGTTCGCGGCCGCCGCAGCCGCGGCTGCCACGTGGTAACCGCTGTAGTCCGGGTACTGCGGGGGGCTGACAAAGTTCTGCGGCGCCAGGTTGAGGCCGCCGGAGTGGCGCACGGAACTGGGGTACATGCTTACGTCCTTGTCCAGGAGGTAGCTCACGTACATGGTGGCGAGGGTCCAGGAGCAGACCTCACCATGCTGCCTGGGGACAGATGCTGGAGGCTGCCAGGGGGCGCGGAGGGAAGGGGGTAGGGGGCGCCAGGAGCGGCGGGTGGCTGCGCCTCAGCCGGTGCTGCTCCGCTGGCTCCTCGCTGCGCTTCTGCCTCCGAGGCGGTCCCTCCCTCTGGCCTACCTCCTCCCTCCCTCCCTCTCTTTTTCTTCCTTCTTTCCTCCCACCTCCTTCCCACTAGGCTGCAGAGGCGGGGAAGACCACAGGCTGCCGTGCGGAGTCCCTGGCCAGCGTCCTTACGTGATTAACGAGTGTTTACAAGACTCTATTAGTAATGACACAGACACCAATGGCTGGAGACGTCGAGGCGCAGCGCGCACCCCAAGCGCAACCTCCCCAAACACGATTTGCATTTTAAAAGATAAGGGGGGGAGCTCGCGAGAGGGCAGCGACCTGATCACAGCTAAACCTTTATTGTTAAGAGCTTCCTCCTTCCAGCCCGTTGCACTTTAACCTCCAATCACAGGTTCAAAGAATGAATCAAGAGACTTGCAAAAGAGAGCGAGAGAGAAAGAGCTATCTTGGTGGGAATCCGGGCTTGGAGACAGGCGATGTCTTGCTTATGCATTTGCAGGGAAGGGGCCGGCCAAGAAACTCCTTCTACCCCAAAGAGAAAAGAAAAAGGAAGCTATTGCTTTGATGAGAACGTTTCTGACCCACTCGGGAGTTGACAGCGGAGCCAGAAGAGGTGGGCGGGTTCCTTCACGCCCTGCGCCCCTACCCCAGGCGACTGCAAGCCCGCAGACAACTGTCACCACGAATTCCTTATTTTCTTGCTCAAGGAAATCCCTCACCCTCTGCACGAGAAAAACTATGACCCTAGCTGCCGGCTGGGATTTCAGTTAAGGCATTTTAAAAATAAAGCACTTACAGTTCAAGAGTCAAAAGTCTTTTTTTAAACTGCAGGACCAAGGAGCATGTAGTAGAAGTCAGGCTAGCAGCACTGGAGGGTGCTGCAATGTTCTTGAGCAAGGTGCTGATTACCCGGTGTGTTCAGTTTGTGAGAATTCAGCCAGCTGCACTCACATGTTTGCTATACTGAAATGAGTGGGTAAAAATCAAGGAAAAAGAAGCCTAGAGTTTTTGTTAATACCACCTAGTTTTTGCTAATACCACCTAGAATTTATTTACATCATATCTATGTCTTAAAAACAAAAACGCTTTCTCCCTTACAAAGTAAAACATCCCCCAAGGAAAATTGTTCTTCCTATGCAAGGGATGGGAAGGGAATCCCAAGTCCTAAGAATAATGCTTCTGAGAAGGTCCAACGTGGGGAAGGGTTGACAAAGTGTCTCCCCAAATTTTCAAAGCGGGGTGTCCGAGGGGCCCAGAGCTGAAGGCAGCCGCGGAGGGGAAGGGCGCTGCGCGGCCTGGCTTGGGCACTGCCCGGGCATGGGCACCTGGGAGGCGAGATTTGTCTCCCGCGCGCCTGTGTTCATTTACGGACCATGTGGAATGAGCCAGTGATTGTGGTCTGTCTCCTTTGGCAGCCCCGAATCGCACGCTGCTAGACTCAGGTGTGCGCTGACGGCGGACCGGGCGGGCTGAGTGGGTGGCTTTGAGCGCTCTGTGACTCTGCGCTCTCGTCGCTGTCCTCCAGGCCTGCACTTGTCCATACTCAGTGTCCAGCACTCCTCTCCGGCACTCCTTGCCATCGTTTTCATCCTGTCATCTCTGGAGGGCTTTCCAGTGGTCCCCCTTTAGCTCCCCCGATCTTCACATCTGCCTGAAACCGGGAACAAGGCCGGTGCTGTTACCCTCCCCATTTTACAGGTGACAACCCCTAAGGTGCATCTTGTGAACAGGCCCAACAGGGATCAGAACTAGCCCAGGCCTCAGAATCGTGTGCTCGCTGCTTCCTCCAGCCTTCTGTTTCTTAAAGAAAACGGTTAAGTTGGAGACGGCCAGGGGTAAGGGTGGGGGTGGTGGTGGGGGCATTCAACCCTGCCTCACCCAAGAGTGGAGGAGGGGCGCATTAAAGAGGCACCACTAAGCATCATAGGACATTGCGAGAAAAAAAAATCAGAAATAAATTGCAAACCCTATTACAGAACCCAGGTCACTGGGTAGTGATAGGGGAAAGAAAGGGGTGTCCGTGGTCCAGGTGGGTCGGGAATGTGGGCGGTTAAATGGTGCGCGCTGTGCACTTTTGATCTAGCAAACATCTTCCTCTTCCTGGAGACACGACCCCTCCTTCTGTCCCCCACACCCCCTCCCAGGCCCGCACTCTCCAAGCGGCAGCCCGGGCGCGGGCCCGTGTCTTCGGAATCCGGGCATTCTTTGGAACAATCGCTTTATTAGGGGCAGCCGTCCCCTCCGCCCTGCGGTGGCCGCTTCCTGGGTTTTTATGGCCCCGGCCGCCGGCCGCTGGCTAATTGTCCCGGTTTTCCAGCTGTGTCTCTGTGCTCTGCTGAAGAGAAAGGGCTGCAGCCTGCGCGCCCATCTGAGTGGGGAGCGGCCAGGGCGGCTCTGGCCCCGCGGGTCACGCCAGGACCCAGACTAGGCAGAGCCGGGGTTGGGGGAAAGGACCCCATTGTGGAAACCAACTGGTGTCCCTCATTGCAAAAATAGGCCCCAGTGGCAGTAGCCTGGCCCCTGCCCAGGCTCTCGGTGCTGTTTGGTGAGGATAAAGGAGCAGGCAAAGGATGTCCTTGGACAGACTCCCCAGGGTAGAAACATCGCCCCCGCATCCCGGTGGTGCTCCCAGTCAAGAGAAGGCCTGGCTGGGTCCCTCCAGGGGCTGGATGGCTGACGGGGGCGGGGGGGGGGGTGGTCCGCTGTGTCACAGCGAACTTTAATATGACAGTGGCGGGCTGGCAGGCGGGTGGCCGGTGCCTGTCGTCTGCAGGCCCACCCTGGCCGGGGGCGGCTCCTCCTGCTGGGAGTGCAGGTGTGTGGCCTGGGGAGCGGTGGAAGGACAGGGACGCCACGGCATCAGGGCCCCACGCTGGTGGGCCTGAGGTGCTGGGTGGTGTTCTAGGAGCCGGGCGGCCTGCCCTGGGGCCCGAGCGGTGCTGCCTCCAGGAAGGGACCCACTCCCACTGCCCTGTGACCTCTACCTGCCGGCCAGGCCAAGTCTCCCACCTGTGAACTCACTCTGGGAGAGACAAACTCACAGGGGAACCTCGGGACTAGGGGTGACCTGGGGCCGCAGCTGGGCCCCACCAGGCCAAACCTGGAGCCTGCCTTAAATGAAGGGCAGGAGAGGGTGGGAAGAAAAAAATCCAGGTAAATAAAGCATGGTGGGGCGGGGGGTGCAGAGGCTGTAGGGGCAGCCTCGACCAGGTTATCAAAGGGAAGTCTCTTTGTTACTGACACTGCAGCTTTCAGTGGCCACTCCACATTCCTCAGAAAGGGTCTGGGCCCCCGGGATCCTGGCTGGTGGCAAGGGCAGGAGCGGCGGGTGGGGGTGGGGAGCGGGTGGAGGCCGGAAGGGGCGGGCTGCTCCGCAGGGCAGATGAGACACTCCTTGAATCCACAGATCACTGACGCAGCTCCCTGCTCAAAGGTCCCCCAGGGTTTGCTCTGGCTTGGGGGAGCCTGCTCTGCCCAAGAGTTGGGGCTCCTGGAAACTGGGAGAGCTCATAACCCTTGGAAGCCGTATAGAACTGGGTGGTCTCTACCTGCCTTCACATGCCAGTCTATTTTCTGATTCCCTTTTGGATCAAGAATATTGACCCAAATAATGCAGCCCATCCCCAATTGGTCCTAACCCCTGCATTGAGCTGTATAATTAAGGCAGAGGGAGAAGGAAATGTATTCAACTTGGCAATAGAGACTGCTATGGAAACATGGCTCTATCTCCATGTAGGGTGGAGTTTCCAAGGTCTGCCCGCCCTGTACTCCAGTCCGCAATCCCCGCACACAGAGGAAGGCTCAGTAATGGACGGTTTGACCCCCCAACAACCCCCGCTCTGCCCTGCCCCAGTCCTCTCGGCTGACATCTCTGGGAAGGAAATCGATAACAGTGTCCGTTCTGTGCAGCCAACCCAGAGACCACCACCTGCCCCTGGGCCCCGCTGGAGCCCGCGGGACTCATCCCAGCACCAGAGAGGGGCCAAGAGGGGCCGCAGCTGCCCCCAGCTGCCCCAACGCCATTCACAGGCGCAGACGACGCCCCGCCGGGTATCTGGCCCCTTTTACCTAAGGAAAAGTTCCAGAACTTGTGGGAGCCCTTTGGTAGATCTGTTGTACCCCTTGGGAGCCAGGGAACAGGAAGGGTGCCACAAGGAAAACAGTTCTCTCTGATGGAGAGATGGCCAAGTTTTCCTCCAACCCAAGGCAGAGAATACACTTTTCTTTTTTCTGTTCCATCCAAAATTTACTCACAAAGCCAGGAGATCCAGGGAAATAGTCCCAAGAGAGGGGGATGGTATTTGGGTACAGAAGTCTGGCTTTGCTCATGGTGTAAAAGTTAAGCAAATAAATGGCAATTGTCCATTTTCTTCTTCCCTTTTCATTTCCTCTGAGATTAGGGTCTACGGGCACTATTTGGGCATTTTGTAACAAACTCTAATTCTGCGTAGTGGGATGAGCACAGAGAATGATTTAAAGCCCGGAGAGAGTTTGGGGGTCCCATGGATTGGTACTCCCTCTGGGAGCGGAGCTTCCATCCCAGAGGGAATACTTGATGCTGGGGAGATCAGATGGTCATTAGCCAAATGTTACCACGTGGCTTCGAGGTGGAAGGACTTCAATGAACATTTGTCCATTCGCCATTGTCTCATGCCTGGCATGACGTTCGTTTGTTATATGAAAATATGTTCCTAGGAAGCCCTGCAGGATGAGTTTATGTGGCTAAGAACGGACTCAGATTCGGCTGGCACAGAGTCACTGGGCCCGCTGGTGAGGCGCTCATCCTAGAGGAGAACCAGAAAGGTTTGGCGATTTTCCCCAGGTTGCACAGTTTACAATTAAATGAGATACTTGTGTGCACTTCTTTCCAACCCCCAATACTTGGCACAGATGTTGAGTATTACCACAACTGCTGCAGCCACCCGGGAAACCATGCCTCCCCAACACAAAGCCACCTGGCGTGACTGAAGGAGCTAGTATCTGCACCCTGTCCCCTCCAACCCAGACAGGCCAGAATAATCTTGGTGGTGCTGCTGGGACAGTTCTGATCACCTTCCCTGTCCTATTTATTTCCCTTTCTTATAGGCACCAGCTAACTGTGGTTTATTAGTTTACTAAATTGTTACCTGTGAATTTTCCACAACTTCCCTCCCAATTATTTCTCCAGTTGCCAAAGAAGGTATACTTTAGTCTCATGGTAAACTCTTTTTTTTCTGAAAAGAGCTCTTCTTCATTTTTTGAAAAGGAAGCGATTCTTTGGCTGATGTCTGGAAATGTGTCAGATTTGAAATGAAAGTTCCTAGATGAGACTAAATGTTGCCCCCCCCTTGTCTCCCCTAATAATTATCAGTAGACTTTGGGGTACACGAGCCGAAGCCTGCCCCTGCGGTTAAATAGAAGGCAGGCCCCACTCAGCGACCCGGCCACATGGACCGGGACGCTGAGTGAATCACTCCGTGAATTCCCTCCGGGTTCCTTTTACTCGGAGCACGAGCCCCGCCGGACTTGACATTTCAAGGGGAAACGGGAATCCACGAAGCAGCCCCCCACACGGTGGGAGCGTGCGCACGGAAGGATTGTCGGTTACAGAAGTGTCTATCACTCCTCGCCCTCCAACTCTTCTTGGAGTTACCGCCGTTATTTTATTAACGAATTAATAAATAAAATATTCATTGTTCACCCCGGAATCAGCACCAGCCACTTCTGCCCGCGAAGACCTTGGCAGGACGCCCCCCAGGCGCTTCCTCGCCTCCACCGCCTCCACCCGGGCGCGGAGGTCGAAGTCAGCGGCCGCGGTCCCTGCGGCCCGGGCTTGTCTCCCGCATGCTGCGCACGGGAAGACCGAAAGGAGAAAACCTCTCCTCCAAGCTCAGGCCGGCGGAAGCCCAGGGTCGTGAGGCTGTTTGAACCCAGATGTGGCCGGAGATTATTGTGAGGCCAGACCTCGTTGGCCCCACCGCGCCGGGAGCGGCCTCTTCCCCGTAGCTCCCCGGGGAGGGGGGTAGCAGGAGCCTGCGGTGGCTTTTGCCGTGGCCCTTCCCAGGTCCGCATCACCTTCCAGGGCAGTCCCGGCCCTCGGCCCAGGGCCCGCGCCCCTCCCAGCTGCAAGTGCCCCGGAGTCTCTGCAAGATGCCCCCACTCCCCTCCCCTGCCCAGCTCCTTTGAAATGGGTGGATCCTTAGTCTCCCACCACCACCCGCACCTCTTCCTGCAGGAATAAGCAATTTCCCCAACAAGCTTCCAACTGTTGAAATGTAACCGTGTGATTACAGTCTCGAGCCCGCAGCTGTGCCTGAGAGGTCCCACCAAGTCTGCAGTGGAGCTAAAAATACCCCGGGAATAGCCAGGTGGGTCCCATGCTCCTTACATGAGTACGCTTTCATAAAGAGCCAAAACTCTCTGTTTGGGCGGCTCATGGATCTAAAAAAGTTGGACTAGCCTCAGGTTTGGGCACAGTGCCTTCTGCGCAGTGCGTTATTCTGAGTCACAGCCCCAACCTGTGGTGCTTGGATCCTGGGTCAGAAAATCATCGTGACCAAGCAGCAGGTTTCTGGTGTGAGTCAGGAAAGCCCCCAAGTTCCCCGGGCTGGAAGGAGAAAGGCACCTAGCCTTAGGCCCCAGGTCATCCCAAGCTGCTGGGACCCAGGGTACAGGAAGTGACTTGTCAAACTCACGGTGGCATGCACCTGGGCTCCTTACACCCAGAGAAAACTCCACCGCAGGCCCAGGTCCCCGAGGCCGGCCCCACGATGGTCTGCAGGGGGCTGGAGGTGCAGCATGGGGCACCAGCACCTGCTCCACCGCCAGCTTTTCTCCTTACCACAACCCCCTACACCTATAAGGCAGGGAACCCGGAAAGGAGGCTTCTTGATTAACAGGTCTAGTGCTCCAGGAGTTCTTTCTGGGGGGAACTCCAGCTGTTTGGGTCCAGCCACAACTCTCTTAATGGAAAAAGGGCTTTCTTGCTGCTGCTAAGGACTGGGGATGGCCACTGGCAGAGGTTCTTGTCTTCAAAAGGGTCAAATCTGCCTTTGGGATGGAGAAGATGGGATGCTTTCTCTTTTGCCAACAGTAGTTTAAGTATAGGGTCTTTAGATTCTTTAGATTCTGTGTGTGTGTGTGTGTGCGTGAGAGAGAGAGAGAGAGAGAGAGAGAGAGAGAGAGAGAGAGAGAGAGAGAGAGAGAGAGAGAGAGAGAGAGAGAGAGAGAAGGTGCTGCCTCTCCTGAATCCTGCAGGATGCTACTGTTCTTTTCCCCAGGGGACATTCTGGCAGCAATGCAGGGAGCTCCCCAGGCAGCCGGGGCTGCGGAGCTCCGGGATTACCCAGCTCCCCAGAGTGGGCCTTCTCCGCCGGGAGAGACACCGCTTTCCCTGCATTGCTCGCCGGATCAGCGCTTTTCTGTCCCGCCTTCATCCGAGGCTCACAACGCACAGCGCTACTCAATGAGTATTATTGTTTTTGTTTTTAATGGATTTATGGTTTTCCTGCGGCAATCTGAGCTTCTGCCGAGTCAACTGCCCAAGGACCCATCCAGCTTGGAGACTCCCCCTTCACCCTCCTTTTAGGGCCGAAAGCGGCTGCTTCTCCCACGCGGCCCCCGGGCGCCTGCCTGAGGCTGGCCCTCCGCGGGCTCCCCGCTGTCCCCGCTACCCACCGCGCCCGTCCCGAGGCTCCCCGGCGTCCCGCACTCAGCCCCGTTCTTTGCTCCAGTCCCGTGGGTGCCCCAGAGGAGAAAGCTGCTTCCGCTCGCATGTAAATGTCGGGTAGCAGAAAATGAGATGGGAGAAGGAAAAAACGAAAACACACAAACCGCTGTGACACAAAAGATTCCTTTTCCGTCTTTTTTTTTTTTTAATTTTTTTGTCTTTTAGCTCGGGCTTAGCAGGGCAGCCAACAAGAGCTGGAATCCACAAAGCCTAGTGTCATTAGGCCGCAAACGGGGTGAGGAATGGAAGCAGCGCGCCGAATAAATTGGGAACAAAGCACTAAACCGTGCAAATACTTTGGCAAGGCGAGCGCGCGTGGGTGGACGGTGCCGTTTGCGGTGACAAAAGGGCTGATTACTCGATAACTGCCCCCAATTCCCCGTTTCTTTCGTGCGGTGTGCGGACGCCGCTCCAGCCCCGCGGGAGCCTCTCGCCCAGGGCGCCCAGGCCAGGCAGCGGCGCGGGTGCGTCCCCTCGGGCGCCCGGGTGCCCGGCTCCAGCGGCCGCTACAGCTTGGCTGGGTCGGCTCCGAGCAGGTCTGCGAGGCGCAGGCGGCCGATCCGCTTCACCTCGCCCAGGGCGGTGCGCAGCTCCTGCGCGGGCGGGCAGTGCAGCCGGCGCTCCAGCTCGCGGGGCACGGCGGCGCGGGGGCTGAGGCGCGCGGCGAGCACGAAGGGGAAGCCGAAGCGCGCGCGGTACCGCGCGTTGAGCTCGGCCAGCCGGAGCCCCTCGTCGGCGCCCAGGTCCGCCAGGCCCGCGCCGCTCTGCTCGCGTCGCGACTCGGCGGTGAGCGTGCCCCGCTGCAGCTCGCGGCCCGCCAGGTCCGGGTGGCAGCGCAGGATGCCCTCTTGGCCTGCGGAGAAGCACAGACATTGCCGGCAGCAGAGCAAAGCGCGCCAGGCTGCGGGCTGCCGGCACCGCGTAGTCGCCGCGCGGGGCCAAGCGGAGCCGGGCCCGGCGGGGTCCGGCCCGGCGCGGATGGAGGCTGGGGGAGCGAGACAGAGTCCCGGGGCGGCCGGTCAGGCCATCCACAGGGGTCCCGGCGGCGCAGGGGCGCCCATGGCGACCGCCCCTCTAACGTGCCCGGGTTCTCGCTTCTTTCGGCTCCGGCCAGGTCAGAGAGGCGGGGCGGGGAGTGATACGTTTGTCCTTGGAGACCTTGGGGCGAGAAGAGCGGAGAGGGAGAGAGACCTTCGAGGCTCGGAATTTATGACTTGCTCGGGAGAGAGCAGGGACGCGATAAGGAGCCTGAGCAGTTTGTATCTTTTCAAAGTCCTTTGCTCTGAGGGGTGCTTTGATGTCGAATGGGGCCCGGACGCAAGGGCCTAAAGACTTCCTGCAGAAGCCAGGCCCCGGGTTTCGCGCTGCTGCAAAGGAGAAGGGCAGGAGCCCTGCGGACTCACAAGGCTGTCACCCCCACGGAGCTCAGCGAATACGTGTCCAGGATTTTGTGGCCTCTAAGTGTGGGTTCTGGGCTTATGGACTTAGGCATCCAAAGAGCTTCAAAGACGATTTATTTCAAGGAAAACCATTTCCAGCCTAAATTCCCATATAGCTCTTTGAATTAAAGTGGCTTTACCCCTTTTAGGAAAATTGTACCCACCCACCACCCTCGCTGTCGCCGTCGTGTTCCCTCCTCCTACAGAGCCCAAAGAGATCGCAGAGGATAAGGTTTCCTTGGAAGAGATTTTTTTTTCATCGTCTCTTAGACCTAAGACTGGAAACTCTTGGTGTCATACCTGGGTGTTCCCTGAGACCTGACACGTCATTTTCGCTTTGTCCTCTAAAGAGAACATTAGAATCCTTGGGCTGGGCAAGGGGTGGAGTTGGGCAAGATTGCAGATATGGTAGCTAGGCAGCCATAATCTGTAAAATGAGGATGGCGGCACCTACCTTGCAGAGGAGTTGTGAGAATTACAGACAATTAATGTACCTGAAACACAGAGCCTAATGCCTAAATGGAGTTTTGATTCCTGCTCGTAGCAGTAAATCCAGTGGAACTGGACTGAGGTGCTTCCCCACCAGAGTGGTTAGAAGTATCTAGTTCACTGCGCCTCAATAAAGCGGTTGCCTTGTGTGGAGCTGGGAATAAGCATGAGGTGCTATTGGAAAAGGGATCGTTTAAAAATCCCTTTAAATATGGTATAACCTCATTTTACCCAAACCTAGCAAAGGTCCTGTCCAATGAAAGAATGTTTGGGGTTATACTATCCAACTCATGAACCCCTTGTCCCAAGAAGTAGGGAGACACTGAGGGTTATGTTTCCTTTAAAGGAAGATTCAATGAGGACTCAGAAAGGGTGAGGTGCCCTGACAATGTCAGAAGCTGCATTTGGAACCTGGACTCCAAACCACAAGTGCTTTCAGGGTCCCAACTGCTCCCCTAAGGTTCTGGGGCACCTCAGGTCACCAATGACCTCACGGATCCTGCCCCTCGGGCGTTGCAAACACGAGCGGTTCCTTATTGCTCCCTCCCTCCGGCTTGGTCCCGGTGGTAAGAAAATGCAGGAGTTAAACTCCCCACATGCGGGGTATGGGCCCCGGGGAGCCCGGCCCAGAGTTGACACCCATCCTCAATCCCCTCTGCAGCCACCCCCACCGCCCCCTCAATGGTCCTGGCTGGGGGGGGGGGCACTCTCCCAGCTTTAAGTGCCCACGCCCAGCAGTTCAGTATCCCCAATCGTCAAAGCAATGTTTCAAACCCAGTCTTCTGAGAGGTTCCCCCCCCCGCCCCCCCTGCATTTCTTACTCCTAAAGACCAGAGGAAGAGATGGGGGGCATAGCTAGGGGTGGGAGTCAGGGAGTCAGACTCCCCACGTCTCGAGCCAGAGAGCAGGGAGGGGGCGGGGGGGGGGCAGGCGGCGGTCCCACGCTCACCAGACCCGCCTTTTGCCCTTCTTGCCCTTTTCCCTTTGCACCTCACTCCTCTGGGGTGCACCTGCCCTCCTAACAACACTGCCCCGCGGTTCATATTTGCCTAAGCCTGAGCTGGCGTTGTCCACTCTTTGAGGAGAGGAGTGGAGGATCCAAGAGGAAAGGAAGTCGAGAAAAGAGCAGAGCAAAAGGAAGAAAAGAGGTGACTAAAAAAAAAGAGGAACTTGGATTAAAAAAACAAAAATGAACGAAAGTACGGGAGTCCGACTTGGCTTGGGATGGTGGATGAGGAGAAAGAAAACCTGATCCAGCTCAGCCAAAAGATGCCATCTTCCTTGCCCCAAACCACCGACCCCGGAGAGCTGCCTCCAGCCTGGCCTGTGAGCACCCAGCTCCACCTCCAAGGCTGTATCCCAAATACACTCCTACCCCGACTCCCACCCCATAAACCCTAAAGGGACTGGAGACTGCAGATGACAATTCCCACCTCCCAGTCTTAGGACCTGTTGCTCTCCCCACCTGAAAGTTCTCATCCTTTCCATGCTAAACCTCTGTCATCTCAGAAAATAGCACCACTATCCACTCTGTTGTCCAACTGAAAATTTACGAGCTGCCCTCCATTCCTCTTTGTTTCTGTTCAAATCCCTCAGCTAAACCTGTTGGCTCTAACTCTACAATATAGTATAGAATCCAACCACGTCTCCCCATCTCAGGGGTACAACCAACTCCAAGTGGCCATCATCTCTCAATTTTACTACTGCAGCCACCCCATCTACGCTGTCCTTCCATGATTGTTCTAAGGGGTAAGTTCAATGGTGTCTCACTGCAATTGGAATAAATAAAAATTCCTTATTATCCCCCCAAAAGCTCTACATCATCCAGCCCTTGCCTGCCTCTTCCCTCATATCCCTACACTCTTCACTCTTCTCCAACTACCTTTATCTTCCCGTGACCCCCAAATGTCAAATTCACTCCAGTCTCAGATTCCTTTTCTTAGAGTTGTCTTCTACTAGATCTTTGGCTGCTTCCTTCTCATCCTTCAGCTTTCAACCTGCTGAAAAAGTCTTCCTTAATTATGTGTTTTCCTCATAATAACTTTTAACGATCATTTTATTCATTGTTTTAATCCTGTGTTTCTCTTGACTAGAATGTAAGCTCCTTGAGGGCAGGGACTTGTCCTATCACTGCCCTATCTGCTGTGTCTAGAACAACGCCTGGGGCAGAGTAGGTACTCAGTATTCATTACCAACCTATCACTCTTGGGAAGGAGTATTACAGATTTTTTTTTGAATGAATCAACAAACGTTTTAATAGCCGCATCTAAAATCCTTACAGCCTGCATTGTAAGGGAATCGCTAGTGTCTAATTCATTCATTTATTTAACAAATATGATTATGCTCTGTAATACATTTTAAGTAAAATAATCATGGCATTATTATTGCAATTCCAAAATGTCACAAAGGGATATATAATTAACTCTATTCTGAAAGTTATGTTGCTCTTTGATTTTTGACACAAATCAATCCTGAATTGTTTCAAGTTGTTGGCCCGGTATGTGTGTTTCAATCTTCTTCTCTAGCCTGGAAAGCCCTTCCTCATCTTCAGTCTTTATGAATTGATTGGCTAGAGAGGCTACACTTTGTGGGCTAGCGCTGGAGTTGAATATTTAATCCTGGATTGCCATCTACTGGTCAATAGCCATCATAGCACATGGAATGTCGACCTTGGTTTTCTCTAGAATAAGGATTTTCAGATTTACCTTAAGAGTGTAGGGTTTTTGTAAACCATCTAAAAGTAGCCCCTGGCCAGGTATATTACTATGTCCTGAACATCTCCCTTCTAGGTTTATGATCTGAAGACTCTACGAGGCCCATCCAAGGAGTAAAACTAGACTATGCAACCAAATACAGGGTCAGGAGCCTCAAGAAAGAATGTGAATTGGGTAAATTAGTGAATGAATGAGTGACACCCTTAGAAATTGGTTTTAGACTTTGTTTTTTGGTCCTTTGGAAATTCTTCAAAAGCTATTGGCTTGACTATCAGGGTTTGAAATCCTAGTTCTGCCATTTCTTAGCTTTGTAGTCTTGCTTAAGTTATTTCATCTTTCTGTGCCTCAGTTTTCTCATCTGTAAAATGGGGATAATAATAAAACTTCTTTTACATGTTTTGTTATGAAGATTAAATAGTTATCTAATGTAAAGTGTTTGGGAAAATGCCTGTAACAGACCAGGAGTGAGGGTATAATACAGTTTAGCTATTGTTATTATAACTATTACAATTGCTAACAATACCTATCTAACATATGGAGATGATTAGATTCAGAGTAGCTATCCAGACAGCACTGTGGCGCACTTCCCTCTGCCTGAGTCAAGTGTGGACACCAGCAGAGGGCAGAGAAGTCAGCTGGGCCAGCAGGGAAGTCTCTCCAAAGAACAGGGTCTAGTGCAGAAGCAAAGAACCTTACAGTCCATCCAAGCACCATCCAGACATTTTGTCCCATGACCCAGCACTGTAGTCATCTCAGTTACAATGTATGGGGGAGAAGTATAATTAGGATCCATCATCTTTCAAGGTCACCTTTTTCATTCATTTACCGAAACTCTGTTTAGTCCCAATGTCCTACTCACTCACATTGGGCCAGAATACAGAGATGCTATCAGATTTGGAGGAAGATGAAATATAAGCCTCAGGCCTGAGTAAGGCAATATCAGATTCTGCCTAACCCCCCCTTCGCTAAGTCCATGACTGAATTTAACCTTGACTAGAAACTTTGGTCAAATGGATTAGGGCAAGTTCTGGTGGAAAAGAAGATGGAAATAGAGAAATTTGTATTTTATTATCTAAGTTCCTGGTAAAGAGTAAACGCAACATAAATATCTGTTGAGTAATTATATAAACAAATGAATAAAGAGATTGAAACCTACCCTAGCCTTCTCTTTTATTACAGCCCATCCCCAGCTATTTGGGTATTAAGAGGTATCAAAGGGTTTTTCCTCCTTTTTGAGAAAAGGTGATTCATGTCCTTTAAAAATAATTTCCCCCTCTGGCTTATAAGGCTTTCCTCTTGCTTCCTTTATTTTCCTGTCGAACATGGGCTTGGCTGGCTTTTTGCTCTTTCCTTTGAGTCATTTGGTCAAAAAGCTCTGGGGTTAACCAGCAGTCCCTAATGCCTTCTGCCTGAGCCCTACAGCTGATCTGAACAGCTAGGTTTGGGAGAAGTCCTCAGAAACTTAGATGACTGTCCGCGCTGCCTCAATATTTTGTCATTCTGATTTTGCACCACTCTACTTTTCCTAGACGTGCCTAAAATGAACACAAAAGAACTCCTTATTTTGGAGACTTTCACCTGCTGGTTGGAAAACATCCTTTGTTGGTTGGTTCTATTATAGAAGAAAAGAGAGAAGACATTTTTTTCTTCCCCGCCCCAGGTCTCTGTGGAAAACCTCTCTGCAAAGGCAGCCCTTCTCATTTCCGACTTCACACAGGGCCCAATAGACAGACAGCCTGACCCTTGACCTCTGACTTGCTGAGTCACTTGGGCTGCCTAAACCTCTATCTCACAGAAGTCAACAGAGACAGTCTTTTTCCCTGTCTCCAGGATTCCTTCAATATTTCTCCCTCCCCACCCCTATTCCTTCAGGCAGTTGCTGATCTGAAGGAGTTTTCCTCAGCAATCCAGTACAAACTGGCCCTTCCTGGTGAAAATGTCAGCGTCCGCACTTTTCCCCTGGGCTCCTGAGATCTTCCGATATCCAGCTGTCTTCCCTCTTACATAGAGGACATTCTCAAAGTGAACACACTGGGGCCGAGAGAGAACAGGTCCTCGATCTAACCCTTGGCCTCCGAGTCACTGGGAGGCCCTGGGGCCCTGGCCTGGGGAAGAGACAGCCCCTGCCCTTCCTTCCACGTGACCTCTTAGTTCTATTACTTTACCTTCACCAATATATTTCATTTCATTCCACTTTGGGTTTAATACCCTGCAAGTATTTGACTTCCTCCTCACCAAACCTTAGGAAACTTAATGGACCTTACAATAAAAATAACTAGCTAGGTGTATCAATTACAAGCAACTAGACTAAAAGATCTAAAGATATCTTGGTAAGCGTATTTGAAACCCCTTTGCAGAGAACCCTCACATCTGACTCTACAATCTTACCTGACTGTGGAAGGGCATCGATAAAGGCAAAAAAATGCTTCTCTAAATCTTGCAAATCAGAGAATGGGCGCTGGGACCAAACGGCAGCCGCAATCAGAGGACATCTCTCAATGACATTCCCAAACACATCTACAAATTCCCCGAAGTCCATGGAGTTGACCTTCTCAATGTCCATTGCCTGCATTCAACTTGGAGGCGTAGCAGAACCCAACTCTAGTCCAGATGAGTGAACCAGGCAGAGGTTGTCACCAAGTTTTATTTGCTGACTGCACAAGCTTGTTTTTTACACAATACTGGCTTAGCGTGTTTTATGTGCCTCTGGGAAAAACTGATCTAGAATGCTTGTGCAATAAATAAACACAGTCAGGTTCTAACCCAGAGAGCAGAGACCTCTGCAGGGCAATTGCTAACCTGCTAGTTGAAGGGCAACTCTCTCAGCATCTGAGCCAGGTGTTATCAACATTTTTATGTCATCCTCGTCCCAGAGGAGTTTTCCCTGATGATTCAAAGAAAGGTCAGCCCACTTGGAACCTGGTTTCCTATCTGTTGTTGCTACTGTTGAGGACAGGTGTTGTGTTTTGCTCTTTCTTTTTTGTGTAACACAATAGTTGCTTAATAAATGCTCCTTAAATAGGATGTGGTGTTTTAGGAATAACCTCCTTCTCAGTAGTCTCTCAAACAGCACTAGGTTTTATTTTCTTCTTGAATTTACCTACCCTATCTGAAATTATCTTATCTTCTTTCTTTATTTGCATATCATCTCTCAGCTCCCCCTGACTGCCTGAGCCTGGCTGTCTTGGGTATCTAGAATTGAGTCCAAGGGAGGTACACAATAAACTTTTGCTGGATGAATAAGTTGGTTAATTTAACAGATTAAATTTCACACCCTGATGGTTCCTATGTATCCACCAAACAAAAATAATATGGATGGTAAAGTCAAAGAAAGGGAGGGGTCAGAACTTAAAAATAAAGACATTGCTTCTATTTCCTTTTAGAACAGAAAGTGCAAACATATTTCTGAAAGTTGTTTCAGTCACATGTTGATGCCTATCTGAATTAAAAGTCAGAGAGAGTGATGGCATCAGGATCATAGTATATCACTCGCATTTGTCCCATGGTCCATAAGAGGCAGGGGACAATAGGACCCACGACAATCCACTAGCAGCCACAGGCTTTGTCCTCACTCTGTGTGTACACAGTTCCCTAGCCTGGTCCTTCCTTGACTCTCTGAGGCATGGGGTCATGGCCAAGACTTCATCCCTTAAAGAGAAGCTGATGAAATCTGCCAGTTTACCTGGGGCCGGAAGTACAGCCACTGCCAGTATTGCTTTCAAATATGAAGGAAGAAGCAGTACATGAACCATGTAGGTTTATGTGGCTTCCAGCCATGTTGTACAATGAAAGGCGCATGGGCTCAGGAGCCAGAGAGCCTGAGTTCTAATCCTGGCTCTGCCACTTTACCATCTGGCATTTGACGAGCTATTGAGTGTCTCTGTATCTCAGTAGGTTCATCTCTGAAATGGAGATAATAATGGTATTTGCCTAATAGGATTTCTACAAAGATTAAATGAATTAACATGCAAAAGTGCTTATGACAGTTTCCTTTTTGTCACAGAGCATTACATTGATGTTGGCTAACAATCTCTCCATTTGGACCACTCACAAAATTTTCTTTTTTTTCCTTTTTGCCACCAAAGAGTCACATACCCCGTTTTCCTCATCTGAGCAGATTTTGCCACAGAAAGAGCCGGACAACCCAATATCCATTTCCCCTGGCACCATGGCACCCTGGGTCTCAGTTAATCACAGTGCTGACCTGTCGGAACAAGGCTATGGGGAAGGGGAAGACGGGGTCTGTTGGGGTCCTGTGTCCTGACCTATGCAGACTCCCCAGCTTTCCCCACCACCTCTGCCTTACACCCCGCCCTCGCCCCAGGGGTTGCTCTAGGTGGGAAAGGAAGGCAGAGCAGCAGCTGAGGGCGAAGGGGCTTTTGGTTGCATGGCTCTTTGGGACTCACCCCTGCACAGTGCAGTCTCCCCAGTGTCATAGCAGCTTCTGTCTGTGGCTGAAGCTTGGAAACTCCCAGTTCCTCTGGCAGAAGACAGTAATCTGGCTTTGCAGGGTAACACTCGCCTGGCATACAGAAATGCTGCTACTGCTACCACTACATTTCTGTACATTGAGTTATATATGCTTTTCTCTGCTAGACTGGAAATCTAACCTCCTTCTATACAATACATGTGTGGGATAATAATAGAACTCCAAATAACCTGCTAATACATGAACTTTTAAAACACAAACAGTTAGGCAATTGAATAGTCATGGGTATAGAAGCAACACTGGCAAAAACTAAACAAATTAATAACATGGAACTCAGCCACTCATGCCAAAGAAGCACTCTTGGGTTTAACTTTACCTGTTTGACTGTCTCACTAATAAAATCAATCAATGAGATGTAAGGTGACTGGGAAATAAGGCAATTTTCCTGCAAGCATGAAGCTAATTTATTTGAATTGCACATTTTAAATAGATTGGATTGTAGAGTATGTGAATTATATGTAAATAAACCTGTTGTTTTTAAAGCTAATTTATATATAGATGTAGCCTCATGATTTTTGTTTAATCATTTAATATGATTCTTCATTCTGCTAACAGAATATATTACATTTGATTTTATTATAATTTTTCTTTTAAGATAAGAGATTGTTTCAGTAGCACAGAAAAAATCTTAAGTTGCCACAAACTTTTGCTTCAAACATTTTGCATGTCTGCTCTTTTCAACTACAGCCATTCACTTCATGATTGAAGATTTATGCAAAAGCATTTTTTAAATAGTATGTCAGAGAGACAAATTGCTTTCGTACAAATACATTTTAAATATGAGGCAAATTGGGTGTTGGTGCTCATTTCATCTTGCTGTTACCAGCCCCTTTGATGGGCCTAGGACTGAAGCCTTAGCTCAGCTCTGGAACATGGTATGTTATCAATGAAAGTTAGTATTAAAAAATTGATCAAAGCCTTCTCTTCCTCACTGAGATAATTTGGAATTTCATATATGTTGGACCCCTAGGAACTAAAAAGACGTTTATATATATTTTTGGTGAAAATCCGACCATTTTTTTTGTTCCGTTCCTGGATGGTGGTTGTGGCGTAGACAGAATGAAATGTAAATACCGACCTTTTGGAAGGAAAAAAAAAGACATTTTGGGCAAAAAAAGAAAATGAGAATGGGAATGGGATGGCATTTCATGAAAGGCAGAGGAAAGTGAAAGAAGAGACTGTCGGGGAGAACTAAAAGTGCAGAGAGGGGGAGAGGGAGGCGGAGGGGAGGCGGTGCAGGGAGGCGTGTGGGGGAGGCGGGTGCCGGGAGGTGGTGCGCGAGGCGGTGCGGGAGGCGGTGCGGGGAAGGTCATCCAGGACATCTTCCCCGGGGTAGGTGGACAGCCCTGGGGGTTTTCTGACTCCCAAAAATCTCCAAGGAGGATACAGATTCTTTCTCAATATAGGAAACCGTTCCAGGCTTGGCTAACTCGACATGACAGAGGACGGTGCAGGAATCATCTTAGATCAGTTCTAAAGGCAGCACCCTGCGCAGGTTAATGCACATTACAGGATGGAGTGGGGAAATGCTGCCCTCTGAAAGGACCTGACCTGGTGACCCCAGAGACTTCCCAGGGTTTGGAATGTGCTAACTAATGCACATAAAATGCACAATCGTTATCATAGTCAACACGTGGATGCTAAAGAAGTGAGAGGAAGCCATCTGTGCAGAGGATTTCTTTTTGTTAATGTTGTCCTAATCTATTGATTGACCTGTCTCTCAATCCTGCTTCTTAAACTTTGCCTTTTCAGAGGGCAAAGAGTAGTGATGAAATCAGTCTTGCCTGGGATTGATTAAATATAGCGGTCCTAGGACACCACCTGCTGGCAGGGTGAATAGAAGGGCCTTTTGGAGGCGACACAGTGACAGTTCTCCAAAAACAGTGATGGTGTGTTGTATTCTCACATGACGTGAAAAATGTGTAGTGTGTCAGGGGCACAAATTGATCCAAACTATAATCTAAGTTTTAGTTTCTAATTGCATTTTCTTTCTTCTTTCTTTTTTTTTGCATGGGCAGGCTCCAGGAATTGAACCCTGATCTCCGGCTCGGCAGGTGAGAACTCTGCCACTGAGCCACTGTTGCACCACCCCGGAGTCTAATTTCATTTTCTTTTAAGAGGTTTTTAAATGTTATCATTCCACAGAGATTATTGCTTTCTTAATATCATATTTGGTATATACAAAAGTTGTCTCAAAGTATAATAATATATCGAAACAGAAGAGTGGAACATATGGAATAAAAATAAATAATAGGGGGAACAAATGTTAAAACAAACTCAGTTTGAAATGCTAGTGGTAAATGAAAGTGAGGGGTAAGGGGTATGGTATGTATAATCTTTTTTTTCTCTATTATCGTTTTATTTCTTTTTCTGTTGTCTTTTTATTTCTTTTTCTAAATCGATGCAAATGTTCTAAGAAATTATGAATATGCAACTATGTGATAATATTAAGAATTACTGATTGTATATGTAGAATGGAATGATATCTTAATGTTTTTTTGTTAATTTTTTTAATTAATAAAAAAAGTTTAAAAAAAATATATCGAGCACATGTGAACCCATTACCCAACTTAATCCAAAAAACCCTGTTTAAATGTCATCAGTACATGAATGAATAGATAGCAATTGTTGTATATTCACAAACTTTAGCTCCATGTGATACCATGAATGGATCTTAAAAGCGTAATTTTGATATCTTTACACAGAACGAAGGATCTGGAAGTCTACACAGAGTATGCTACCATTTTTACAAACCTCACAAACAACAGAATGTTCGTATTCAAGGAAACAGATGCTCTGCTGTGCTAATGTGTTCAGCGAGAGGGGCTGCCCACTGGTGGCCCCAGGTTAGAGGTGTTGTTTGGCTCCGTTCACATTGAAGTCACTTCTCAAAATGTGTGCAGGTCCTAACCAAAATCTCCTTGGTAGGAGGAAAAGGAGAACATTTCTATAAATGTTAAGTCACTTTTGCTTTCTCCCTTATTACCAACAGACACTTTTTTTGGCAAGGTATTCAAGTGGTCTTACCAAATGTCTGTGCCTCTACTCCCTCTTCCATCCCAACTAAGAAAAGAATATAAACATGGAAATAAAAAAAAAATCACTGGATAGCTGGGGGAAAGACCACTGCTGGACCAGAATAGAAAGAGGCTTCCAGAGACTTGGAGGCAGATGAGGCTAGGTTGAAAGTGGACCCCAATTCGGAGGGGGTTGTGGGCGTGAGCTTATCGGTCATGGGGGTCCGGTTGTGAGCAACAGGGGCGGCTCAGAGGATTTCCTAAAAGCGTCTTGGCGTGGGAACAGGGGTGGGGAAAGGACAAAGACCAAAGCAGTTCCCGGGATCTGGGAAGCAGAACTGCTTGTCCCTGTTGTCAGAACATGGTCACTGTATGAATAAGCTCCACCTTCTTTTCTCATCTTTGACTGAATCCAGTCGAGATTTAAAGCCCAGAACTAGAGAGAAAACTTACTGTTTTATGAATGGGCCAGAGATGGCCCCTATATTGTTTACGTCAGCAGGCTAGGAATGTCAACTCAAAGCCCGCTGGTGTCAAAATCAAATTCATACCCATCCAACTGTTTTAAATATGGCCCCAATAAGCATCTTCTCAGCATTTTAGAGCCTGCCTGATTTGCATACCTCAAGAAAGTGCACCCACCGTCTGCTAGCCATACATAAGACAAACTATCAGAGACCCCAAACTGCTGTGCTTTCCGAGCTCTCTGACTCAGAGACTCCCACTGCTGCTGAGTGGTCTCACCCGGACACATTAGCCTCCTCTCCAATCCCCTTCCTTGTCCTACTGCCCTGCTGGGAGTGGCCCCATGCACCGTGGCTGGCCGGTCTCCTGAAGGGAGAACTTCCCCTGTCCACGTGCTGCCCAAATGACGCCTGTTGTGTGCTGCTGCCATCTTGTGGTCCCTTCCTCCCCTTGCTCAAAGGCCCCAGACTCACCACTTTAGTAAGCCCAGCTTGGGTCAAGGACCCTCCATGGCTAGAAGGGAAAAAGAAAACCTAAGAAAAGTCCCGCCCCAAATTGCACATAATAGGGAAGAGTTCTTCCAAAATAGGGTGCTCTTAGTGAAAGAATAGGAACTGGCACTGGATGGTGAAAGAAACACATGCTCACTCCAACAGGGGCCCTAAAAATAGCAAACACAATTCATCAGACAACAAAGAACCCAAGACTAACCTCGAGGAAAGTGTTCACAGGGGCTCAGAGAGGCAAGTCATTAAGTCTCAGTTTCCTCATAAGAAGTTGATCGAATTTGAGACCCTAGTCCAGAAGATTAAATGGATACTGCACACGCAGCTCTCAGCATGATGCCCAGCGCATAACAAGCGCCTGATGTACATGTGTAGTTGGGAAAATAGTGGCACACTGTGAAGAACTAAAATCAGGTGGCGGTACTGTGAATGTGCGTCCATTTATATAAAAAACAAAGAACTCCGTGTGTGCGTGTATGCATGCAAGTATGAGCATTGTAAATATAATTAAACAAGAAGGGAAAAATATACCTCAAACTTGAACAGGGGAAGCACTTTGGGATTTGGGTTGGGTAGTGTAAATGGGGAACTTTACTTGCTACTACAAATAAAAATACAAAACTATTTGCATTTTTTAACTTCTAGCATATTTTTATGCTTTTACTTGAGTAAGTAAAAAACAATTGAATACATAAACGTATTGTGTCCTGACTGAATACACAATTAGGAGTTGGGCACAAAACTTGACCTAAATCATCAGATATGCTTTTAAACATCTTAGAATCCAATTGAAAAAAACAATCCAATTGAAAAGATAGGACATTTACTTAAGACTAAAAATAGCACCATGAGGTCAGGAGACTTTATGTGAAGAGCCAACTGAGTGATACAGATAAGAAGCCCTTACAGGATTTTGGTGGAAGAACCCATTCTAGAAGGCCAGGGAGCTGAGAGAGACCTTCGGGAGAAGATGGAGCTTCTTTGTTCATGAAATAAGGAAGGGAAGGGAGCTGGCTTCTTCAGAAGAGGGAGAGTGAAGAAAAGGGAAACTGGAGCTGGGAATGCCCAGGACATAATCACTGGACCTGAGTGCGCTGTTCGGGTTACAGAGGCAGTTTTTCACAGTCCAGTACTGAGAGGCGGAGTGGGGCCAAACCATGGGAGTGTTAGATGCTGGGAAGACAATCTGACTTTTTCTGACAGGTACTAGGGAGCCACTGAAAGCTTCCAGCAGCGAAGTGATGCACACACAACAATACTTTAGGAAGATGAGCCTGGCTGTACCGTACAGAAAACACGGATGGAGGAGAGATTGGGGGAGGGAGTGAGGGGAGGAGCAATTGGAGGAATTTAAAGGGGGTTTGGAGGCCAGAGCCAGATGAAATACAAAAACCAGAAAGGGGAGTACAAATGATAACGCAAGGTCACGTTTATGTGCCAGGCAACACGCTACATATTTACATGTATATATATTTGTAGCATGTCTGTTACATATTTAATTCATCCTCTGACAGCCCTACGAGACAGGTGCCTTTATTGCCCCATTTTTCAGGAGAGAAAACTGAAGCCAAGGAAAGTGAGTCACTTGCCCAGTGGTGCACAGGCAAGAAGTGGTGGAAAGAGGATGCCAGGGTAGGCAGATGGCTCCGGAGCCTATATCCTTATACACTATGCTAGAAGGGAGGACAGGAAGAAGGACAAGGCAGAAGTGATGATAATCTGCATGTAGGGGACAAGGACAGCTTAAAACTTATCAGCTTATGAGGGATGGGAAGAATGGAGACAACATAGTTTCACGTGGTGAAGGGGACTGAGAGTGAACAGTCAAAGAATACTCCAGAAAAAGAGCAGACACCCAGAGTGCTCCAGAGAGAAAGCAGACACCCGGAGTGCTCCATAGAAGACAGCAGACACCCAGAGTACTCCAAAGGAGACAGCAGACACCCAGAGTGCTCCAAGAAGACAGCACTCAGAGTGCTCCAAGAAGACAGCAGACACTCAGAGTGCTCCAGAGAAGACAGCAGACACCCAGAATGCTCCAGAGAAGGCAGCAGACATGCAGAGTGCTCCAAGAAGACAATGCTCCAGAGAAGACAGCAGACACCCAGAATGCTCCAAAGAAGACAGCAGACACCTAGAATGCTCCAGAGAAGACAGCAGACACTCAAAGTGCTCCAAAAGAGACAGCAGACAACCCAGAGTGCTCTAAGACAACAGCAGACACCCAGAGTGCTCCAGAGAAGACAGTAGACGCCCAGAGTGCTCCAGAGAAGGCAGTAGACACCCAGAATGCTCCAGAGAAGACAGTAGACACCCAGAGTGTTCCAGAGAAGACAGCAGACACCCAGAGTGCTCCAGAGAAGACAACGCTCTTGAGAAGACAATAAGATACCCAGAATGCTCCAGAGAAGACAGCAGACAACTCAGAGTGCTCTGGAGAAAACAGCAGACACCCAGAATCAGCTCTTCTTAACTCAGCTTGCGAGCAGGAGTCACGAACCCTTTTAAGTATCTGATGAGAGAATGAGCCTCCTCAACAGAAGCAAAAAAAGCACACATGCATACGATTTCAGTGGCTTCATGTACTCCAGTGAAGTCTTGTACTAAATATACCATGTAAAGAAATCATTAACAAACATTTGTATAGTAGAAATTTTATTTTCATCTATAAAATATATCACTAAATAGCTGAAAAAGTTACATATTATTTTAAAACATAGATTTTTAAAAAATCATATTTGCTTCTTCTTAGCAAAATGCTTTTGTTTTATGTATTTACAAGAGTCTGCTATCCTCCAGGTACCCGATTCTCACTCGGCCGGCCTGGGAAGGCCCCCAGATATAGGTGCCACCAGAAAGTCAATAATCAGCTCTCCTGCCTTGTGCAAAGGATGATTCGATTTTACAAAAAGTCCCTTTAAAAACAAGAGTAAATACAGACAGCTTCTAGAAAAAATCCAGCGGAGCAGCAGTTAATAGTATCTTCTCTTTTTGTGACGAAATTCATCTTGTTTGTTTTGGTAATCTACAGACTGTTTAGGGAAGGAGAGGGGGTGAGGTCTTTTAAGACCAAATTGTTTCTCTGTGAATCTTCAACCTCAGCCTGCAGACAGGGGAGCTCTGAATTCACCTCTCTGCTGTATGGTTTTCTGTTTTGGTAGATGGAAGGACGTTCCAAAATGTGGCCATCTATGTTCTGATACATCTGAGCATAGGAAAGAGACAATACATTGGTTATCATCTGATCAAGAGATATATGTGCCTGTATCATAAAGTATTTAAATGAGATGATTGTTTTATTTAAATTGTTACTTTTATTATGCATAGGTCTTAGAGGATATTCTACAAATTCATTGGCAAAGCAATTTGGGCCTTATTAATAAATGGAGAAATCAACCACAGTTAAATGCTTTACTTCTTTTTTGTTTCCACTCTTAGATATCCATGTCACTCTAGAAAATCTAAAGCAATGTAGCGACTCCTTAAAAAAAGAAAGGCCACATAAAAATGATTGCTCATTATGCAATTAATACAAGGGACTGATTCTTTAGGTTTCACTTGGGAGCACAGTGGTGTTTTTTTCCTAATAGAAAATAGCTTTACTTTGTTTCTGATTCTAAGAGTTCTACATATTCATGTAATAACTTAAGCAATACAGAAGATATGAAGAAAAAAACTAAAAATCACTACAGGTAGTCATCCTCATGGACCTTTTTTTCTTTCTTTTCATTTCATAGTTGTGTATTCATCACCATGATCAATTGCATCACTCCAGAAAAAGAAATAAAAAGAAAAAAGAGAAAACTCATACATCCCCTACCCCTTATCTCTCCTTCTCATTGACACTTAGTATTGTAATCTACCCAATTTTTTTTTTAACTTTTATCCACCCCCTATTATTTATTTATTTTTGTCCTTATTTTTTTACTCATCTGTCCATACCCTGGATAAAAGGAGCATCAGACACAAGGTTTTCACAATCACATGATCACATTGTAAAAGCTATATAGTTATACAGTCTTCTTCAAGAATCAAGGCTATTGGAACAGAGCTCAGCAGTTTCAGGTACTTCCCTCCAGCCACTCCAATACACCATGAACCAAAAAGGGATATCTATATAATGCACAAGAATAACTTCCAGGATAACCTCTCAGCTCTGTTTGAAATCCCTCAGCCACTGAAACTTTATTTTGTCTCATCTCTCTTTCTCCTTTTGACCAAGAAGCCTTTCTCAATCCCATGATGCTGAGTCCCAGCTCATCTCAGGAGTCCTGTCCCACGATGTCAGGGAGATTTACACCCCTGGGAGTCATGTTCCATGCAGCGGGGAGGGCAGTGAGTTCACCTGCCAAGTCAGCTTAGAGAGAGAGGCCACATCTGAGAAACAAAAGAGGTTCTCTGGGGGTGACTCAGGCATAATTATAAGCTTAGCCTATTTTTTGCTGGAATAAGTTTCATAGGAGCAAGTCCCAAGATTGAGGACTCAGCCTATTGAATTGGTTGTCCCCAGTGCTTGCAAGAACATATTAAGAATTACCCAGATGGGGAAGTTGAATATTTCCTCCTTTCTCTCCAGCCCCCAAGGGAACTTCGCAAATACTTTTTTATTCTCTACCCATATTATTCTGGGATGTATTGGGGCATCATACTACCCTGAACAAACCAACTAGATCTCACGCCCTGTTCAAGATTCCATGCCATTATAATGTTCAAATAAACTGATCAGACAAGTTAAATTAGGTAATGCACCACCCAAAATATAAATTTTGCACCAAATAAACATTTCTTCCTTTGGTCTCACAGAGAAATTGAAGTTTTAAAATATAAACCCTACCATTCTTCACTCTCTGTTCTGATTTACCTTAGTCATATCCAGATCAGCTTCTTTTTTTTATCTCTAGTTGAAGTCTGGCCACTTTTTCAACTTTTTAAACAGTTGCTCTGTAGTGTAATGCTGACTTTCATAGCTTCAGAGCTCTTACTCTGAGTCTCAGGTGTCACATAAAAACCCGAAGTTTCAGGGAATGACCAAGTTATGCACAAATAGTTCAGTATCTCAGAATTTAGAAATGACAGCTACTACTCTGGAATAAATATGACTACTTAAGAGCTTATAGTCCAGGACCCTTACAATAGAACTTAACCTGATAACCTATGCTTTCTATTTCAATTCTCTGAGTTTATATATTATAGTTAGTCCATATGAGTGAGACGTGATAATATTTGTCTTTTAGTTTCTGACATTTCATCCAACACACTATCCTCAAGTTTCATTCACTTAGCTGCATGCCTCACAACTTCATTCCTTCTTGCAGCCACTCAGTAGTCCATTGTATGTATACACAATAGTTCCCCCTTCCATTCCTCAGTCGTTGTACCCTTAGGCCACCTCCATCTACTGTGAATCACAAACAATGCCACCAAATACCCCAGTGTGCAAATGTCCATTCCATGTCTCCACACTCAGTTCCTCCAGGTATATACTGAGCGACAGGGTTGCAGGAGCATATGGCAACCCTAGACTTAGCCTCCTGTGGTACCACCACGCTGCCCTCCAAGGGGCTGCACCACTCAGCTTCCCTACCAACAGTGAAATAGGTACATCTCTTTCTCTACATTGTCATCATAGACACTCTTACTAAATACGCAGTTTTGTGTCAGTGGACACAAGCCATATATTCTGTCTTAGAACCTTATTTTCGACATACCGAATATATCGCTACTATAGTGTTCATATGTTAGATATGTTATATATTTTCGCTTTTCACCAAATATGGCTACATATCATCTTTTAAATAGCAACCTTGGGTTCCATAGCACCGATGCGCCATAACTAACCTGTTGATGAGTTGGTTATGTAATACAACAGAACTGTGCATCTTTGACCTCGTCTGTCTTTGGGATAAAGGAGTGAAGTACAAGTGCTAGGTCAAAGGGAATGCACAGTTTAGGTCAAAGGGAATGTACATTTTAGGTCAAAGGGAATGCATATTTTAGGTCAAAGGGAATGCACATTTGAATTGTGATACGCATTGACAGATTGTCCTGCAGAGAGGCTGAACTTATTTTTACTCCTATGAACTGTGTCTAGAAACACTACCTCCTCCAGGCCCCTAACAACGGCTCGCGCTAACCATCTTTTTACAGTTCTGCCTCTGTTCAAGGATCATCTAGCTTTATAACCCATTTTGCAGCCAGCCAAGAAGAAAAGTAAAGTGATTTGCCATAACTAACAGAGGTATTAGGAGATAGAGGCCGTAATAGATTCTTATGAGCCCAAGTCAGTGCTTTTTCCCTTCGCTCATGTCCATGATTGATTTGTGTAATTATTCCATGCAAAAGCACCTTGTTGAATTAGGAAAGGTCAGCGGTTTCTGGAGGTCAGGGATTAAGTTTATTTGGTTATCTAGTCCAGTGCATAGGACACTTAAGAGCTTTTCATTTATTGATCAGTTGGCTGAAATCTTTACGAAAAGCTATTTTTTCCTATAAATGCTTATCAGGAAATATTTCTCACCCTCTTTAACTTTTAGAGGGTAACCAAGACAAACTGTGGTGAAAAAGACAGCTTAGTTCCTTCCAGCTGATTCTTAGGAAGCCAGCCCTGAGCATTTTGCAATTTTGTTTCCCTTTAAATTGATACTTTATAAACTACTATGCTGCCACCTACAGCCTCTTCTGCATCTGCCAGCTGACATCCTAAAGATGAAGTCAGATTTGGGAACGACGGCCGTTTCCTCGAGTCAAAAGCCCAGCAAGATTGCATTATGAAGTATCTGTGAAAGCAACAGAGCAAGGAGCAAGGTGAGTAAACGCGAACGAAGCAAAACGGATCATTCTCTATGCAGTGACACACCATTACTGTGGCGGGGCTGCTAAAGGACGGCATGTTTTGTTCGGTGGCAGTGACTCTACAAACATCGAGTTCAGATGCAGCGATGGGCAGAAATGCAGCTGAAGCAATGCAATCTGGAGCAGAGGCCGGGAGATGGCGTCGGTATCTCCCAGGCCCCCCAGGCAGAGGAAAGGGCACTGGGAAGGTGGTGCCATTGAGGACGGAGAAGGCTTCCCATTTTGTCTAGAAATCTCCTTCCAAGGTTCCACGATTATTAAAAGGGAGAATTTTCTTTTTCTTTCTGTTTTTTTTTTTTAAGAGAAGTTGTATAAACTTTGCATTAAAGAGTTAAAAATTTTCTTTTGCCATGCATTTGGAACAAGACAGGCTGTAAATTTCTACTTCAATCAGCTATACTCTGATCTAAACTTACATTTCTTCTGTAGCATAAAATGGCTGATCCATCTTAAATCCACTCTGAATGAGTCCGTAGAAGTTAGCATCAACTGGAATGCCCGGGTAAGGATTCACACCTGAGAACAACATTCAAGATGTATAACCATGCGTTCATTCATTCATTTATTCACTTGTTTACTCATTCATTCAGTCAATAAACATGTCCTGAGAACTCCCAGGACAGACGCTGCTGGGTGCTAGGACTGTAACTGTGAGAAGTCACAGCTCCTGCTTCCAGGTGAGTTACAGGCCAGCCAGGAAGAGAGACACCAACAAATCAAGTCCAGGATGGCCCAGGCTACGAAAGAGGTAGGAAGCACATTCCAGGGGGCATTGAACCCGCTCGCTGAGGGGTTAGCCAAGCAGGGGAGGGTTCAGCAGGATGCAGAAGAGCAGAATGTACAAAGGCCCAGGGCTAGAATGGCTGCAAGCTGCAGAACGTACCAAGTGAGAATATTTCCCAGAGTAATATTCCATACGACCAGACATCGCTCTTAATTGTGTAGATCCCTTCAAATAAGCTTTCAGGAGCCATCCACTTTACAGGCAAACGGGCCTGTGTAAAACCCAAGAGGAGACGAGGTGAATTTTCCACTGACACAAAGTACTTCTTTCCTCCCCTTAGCTGAGTGATGGTATTTATTGTCTTCCTAAGGCCACTCTTAACGCTTAGCTTAGGAAACCACATTCCTGAGGTGGAAGAGTTCCACTTTCCAGTTAATGTTAGAAAATAGTGGACCTCGAAAGAACTTTTCTCCTGAAAGCTCATCTTGAGCAAAGGCTTATGCTCGCGATTGCTAAGTTCAACAGTAGATACCCACTTTCTATTAGAGAGCAGCCAGGCAGCTGCCCAGAGCCAGGTGCTGGGGCATTGGTGGCATATTTGGTCAAGCATTTTCTGGAAGAACTTTAGGGGAAATACCATCCCCGAAAATGTAGTGAGAATGGCGTAGTTTTGTGACTTCTAGAAATGACACCAGGCTGGGCTTTGGTGGCTTTAATAATGTGCAACAGCATGGCACGGGGGGGTGGGGGGGGTGGGGGGGGTGTTCAGGTTTACTTAGCACAGTGCCAGACTGGAATCAAGACACAGGTTACTTTGTATCCATTTTCTTTCCATGGCTTGAGGGAACCTTCATAGTGTACCGTTTACTTGCCAAGTAAAATCAAAGCTCAAGAAAGAAATCCTACTTGAAAATCAGGTACAAAATGATGAGCTGATTGGATCAAGTGGACTAGTGTGGTTATTTGATGAACTAAAGGAATTCATCGTGGTTCCAAATGGAATTCACCTTCCCATATAAGAGTCAACCAGCTAGCAGCATAGAAACTGAATAACTATAGATGAGCACTTATCCCATTTATGACGTTGGCTATAGTGATGAGACATACATCTAAAACCAGCTAAAGTGATTATTTGATTCTGGTGGGATTACCATTTAATTTTATTTTTAACATTTACTGAATGTCTACCCTGGAAAGGTGCTTTCATGTTGGTTTTATTGGTTTATTCCCACAACCCCATGAGGGGTGTTTTAATTCCTAGAAGCTGTTTATGGATGTGGGACACTGACCACTTGTTCAGATCCACGTGCTGCGTCACCAGGGGCAAATCACTTCCCTTGGTGTGCCTCAGTTTCTTCATCTGTAAAATGGGTGCTTTGAGGACTAAATGAATTAATATATGAAAATCACTTAGAATAGCATCTGGCATACAGTCAACACTATATCAGCATTTGTTATTATTATTTCATGGGCAGGGACAATAATACAGGGAGAAGTCCCAAAAAGTGTATAGTCCCAAAGAAGCAGAAGGGGGCTGAAACCCAGGTATCATAACTCTTAAAAACCACCCTCTTTCACCTACACAGTTTGATACTCTATTACTCCTAATAATTCTCTTGTAAATAATAAATCTGTCCTTAGTTCTCTTTTGTTTTTTTAAAGCAGATTCAATCATGTTTTAGATCTCTCTGTGTGGCAGTAATAGAATGACAAATACTCATTAATTACGATTTATTTTAAATAGCGTGCATTTAAAATTTTATATTTACTGTTAAATGTGTGTGTTATACATTTTTGAAAGGGCTGTATTGTAACTTGAAACATAACTCAATAGCTACTTTATATAGCTAAGGGAATTGGAATAAGTGCAAGTAATGGGATATTTTTTATAGTGAAGACGCACTCAAAGGCTCCTAATTGTTCTATGCTGAAGAGCCCAAAGGATAGATTTGATGTTATTTTGTTCAAATTTTTATTATAGATGGAAAATCCCTGAAGCTGTGTGGGGGCCTTTGAAGCATAAGAAAGCAAAAGTGCCCCCAAGGAAGCTTTTTGATGTTATAATAAGTCAAAAAGGTATTTCAGTGGCAGAATGCTAAAAGCTGGTGGGTCTGGGTGTTTGGGTGAAGTGGGGGGTGTGGGAGCTCTCTGCATGAGTTTTGTATTATTTTGCAACTGTCTTGTAAGTTTGAAACGATTTCAACTGAAAAGTTTGAAAAAGTGAGCTACAGCGAGCACAGATGTTTGCTGTAATAACGACAGAAGGTGGCTTGTAAACCCCAAAACAACAGTTTGCAAACACGTGAAAAGCGGCAGCTCACGTTGCCCCTGACGACATAGTTGGCGTCCCTCAGTATGTCCCGGGCCAAGCCGAAGTCACAGATCTTGACCACCTTCCCGCGGGTCACGAGCACATTCCTTGCGGCCAGGTCTCTGTGAACACACTGGGGAGAGCAGGATGGCGCCGTTAGCGGCGGGGAGGCAGGGAATCTTTCTTCTAGTAAAAAAGCAAAATAGGATTTTTCGGTGAAGGAAATGGACAGTTCCTCAAGGTCTCTTATCTTCATTGTGCCATGAACAGTCATCACAAGGTGTAACCAAATGAGCGCACTGCTGCGGCTGCCGTCTCTTGTGCTGCTTCTAGAACATTCCCAGATGCCAAAGAGGAAAGCTTACCAGAAGGGAGGTCAAATCCAATCGCGTGTTGTCAATTCTAAGTAAAAGGCGCAACGACGGGGGACCTTACTGGAATGTCCGATGGGGTTCCAAGGGCCCCTCTAGTTTAAAGTGTGTGGGCAAGAATCTCTTTGCTAATTGGGAAATTGCCTGAGGAGTCAAAAGGAGCAATACCAGAGAAAACAAAGTGAACCAACAGGCAAGAGGATGAGCGGAAAACGCTGCAAGGAGAAACGAGCTCATGGGGTGGGAAAGCTGAGCAGGCACTGGGGGAGGTTGACTGAAGTGGACTTAGAAGGAGGCCCTGAATTGAGAAGACATGACTTTCAACAAAGTGCTCTGACAAGAAGACATGACTTTCAACAAAGTGCTCTGACAAGAAAATTAACTCCAAGATAGAAGATTTAAAAAAGAACAGGACACTGAAATTGACAGAGATAGAAAGAAGATTAGAAGTTCCCAGGGCCAGGGATGGGGTAAAGAATGGGGAGTGAGGGCTTAATGGGTGCAGAGATGCTGTTTGGGGTGATGGAAACATTTGAGAAATGGATGGTGGTGATGGTCGCACAACATTGCCGATGTAATCAACGCCCCTGAATTGCATACTTAATAATGGGGGAAACAGAAAATGTTGTGTTATGTGCATTTACCACAATGAGATTTAACAACCACAAAGAACAGGACACTGGTAGCAAAGGTCCAATGGGGTCTCATCAGTCTTTAAAACACACACATACAAATGGAAATTTCCCGGCCACAGTGCTCTCTGATTCTCCTTCTTGCCATATCCAAGCTTTCTAAGAGTGTAGTCTACCTGCATTTTGCCCTCTTTAAACTAGGCCCTTGCAAACTGGCCTCCACCCCCCTCGTGTCCCCCAAAACTCCCCTGGCCGGGCCTACAATGGCCTCCCTTAGCATCCTCCAGTGGACACTCTCAGTCTCCATATGATTTGACTTCTTTGGGGCACCCGTGGCTGGCGGGGAGCCCCTTCCCCTCTAGGCCCTTCCTCCTGTGGACCCTGCACGCTGCTCCTCCTGCAGCCGAAGCTCCTCTTTCCTCCTGCGCTCTGTGCCCAGCCTACTCTCACTCCCTAGGATGCTCTCACACCTCCTGCACCTCTCATGCCCCGTCCTACCACAGCCACTTTATCCACACCTGGGGATGCAGCTGCCATCACCCAGTGACCCACTCCAAACCAACCTCTCCTGAGCTTCAGATAGGAAGATCCAGACATCTCCTGGATGCAGTTCCCCAGGGCTGCCCAAGGCCCAGCACACTCACCACATCCAATTCATAGCCGTTTCCCCAAATCTCCTCCTGTTCCCATGTGCCCTACTGGCCTCTTTCAAAAGCTCCTCCAGCCCAAGCATGAACTCCCTCTGAAACCCTCTTCTCCTCGGCTTTAACCCTGGCCTGGTTAACCTGAACTTTGCTCACAAAGTCAATCAGACCTTCAGGGGAATTTCTGCCGGGCTGCCGGGTTTGCCTCTTTCTTCCCTATCAATCCTAAGATCTCCAAAGACAAGAAACATACCACATTTGACCCTGCATCTCTAGCATCGAGCAGTTCTGGCAAGCAGTAGGCAGTCAACAAATGTCTCATGAAACCAAAGAGCCTGCAGAGGAACTTGTGGAGTAACCAGAGATGTAGGAGGGGAAAAGAGGAAACAGTGACCTGCAAGACTCAGAAGGGAAGGGCCTAAAGTGAAAGCAAAATAGGGAAGACCTAAGGACCTGGAGATTCTCTAAAAATTTCACATTATTACAAGCCCAGAGGGGAAAAAGCCATGTCCCTCAACCTCCAATTGTAAGTAGGTTAAGTGTTTGCTTAATACAGGCAGCAAACTGGCCCAGACGATTTTGGGAGATGCCTCCCAACATCTATAAAAGTGTTCACGAAAGCTGGCTGTGGATGTGTGGGTGAACAAGGTGTGTGGGAAACTGGAAAAGGAGAGTCCAAATAGCAGGCAGGGATGATGAAGAGAAGAACGTGCCTTGGAGGTGGAAAAGGAAAAGACCCAAATCAACACTATTAGTGAGACAGTAATTAAAAAAAACACCATTGACACTGGCCTCCAAATTCAGGGAGAAGAGAGCAGAAAAGAGGCAAAGAGAGGGGTGTGGAGGAGAGGGGAAGGAAGAGGAGAACAGGAGACTTGAAGAAAGAAGGGAAATGAAGTGAAGTAATAGATGGTATGAAAATAAGGAAAGAAAGAAGGTAGCAGGAATGGTTTTAATGTGCATGTAAGCACGAGACATTTGAAATGGCAGAGAACAGCAGGGCTGAAAGGCAATTAGAGAAAGAATGCAAAATTGGGGGTGTAGATGCACTGAGGCGGGCTCAGTGGCTTTACCTCAGTGGCCCTGATGGAACTGGGATTAGCGACTATGGTGGCAGGGGGTGAATTAGACCAACGCACCCAGGGTTTCTGGCTTGGCAAGTAGAGCAGGCAGGATTTTAGCTCATAAATGCCCTGTGCAGGCCATGACCTGAACAACTGTACAAGGAGGCCCTGACAATGCTGCACCTTGTTTTAAGGAGGGAATCTCAAGGACTTCCAAACTTGACCTTCTGCCCTGGAAGTTGCAGGGTACTTTGGACAGCATGGGAGGGTTGTGGGAGCCGCCATCTAATGAGGGGCCCCGGCTCACACATGCAATTCACCAGGAGCCGAGATAACATTCTACAGGATTCCAACTGTGAAAAGGGTGGGGAATAGACTTTAAGTTTAAATAAACAAGAAAAAAATATAAAAACATATCTCTTGTTCATAATTACTTTTTTGTTTTTTTGTTTTTAAATTTGCATATGGGCAGGAGGCACCAGGGATCGAACTCCAGACCTCCAGCACGGCAGGTTGGAGCTCTGCCTGCTGAGCCACGGCAGCCGCCCCATAATTACTTTTTAAATCTTTTTGCTGTTATTGTTGTTAGTTTCTTCTTTAGGAGGGGCTTACCGACTTAAATTCTAGAAATTCCATTCCTTTGGCGACTTGATATGCAAAGCAAAGGAGGTCCTCAAATGTAAGCACATTCAAATCCTCTTCCTCGTCCAGCCTCTTTTGGTTTTCATATTCAATTTCATCTGTTAAAGTGGAACCAACATTCAGGTTTGTTAACACACTAAGAAGTGGCCCGACTAGATCTCTAGGAGAAGGTGATTAAAGCCAGTCAGAGGGGATAAGACATCGGGGTGAGGCTATTGCATCATTTCTTGGGCAGCACCGCAGCTGATCTATTTCTACTGAGGGCTGTGCAGTCTAGGAAGGATTTCTTGGCTCTTTCTGAGTAGAGAGAAAAAGTTCCCACGCTGCTTTGGTGATAGATGGCCTCCAAACGAGTCAGGAGCTTAGATGCTCTTTTTTGGCACTGGGCACCTTTGTCACACTGGGAAAGGAACTAACATTGGGAAAGGAACTAGCATTGACGGAGGGGCTGCCATATATTATGACTCTATTGTGCGCTTAATATTCTTCCATGTAATCCTTCTAACAGTTCTAGAAGGAAGGTGGTATAGGACCTTTCTACAAATGAGAAAATTGTGACTTGGATGGTTAAATAATTTGCTTGTCCGAAGTCACACACAGAACCAAAAGTTAACCCTCTTCTGTCTGCTTCCAGAACTCATGATCTTTTCCACTCATCAGGTAAGAGGATGGTTCTAATTCATTGACTACTTCAAGAAGAATGGTCAGACCAAAAGGTGGAAGCAATCTAAGTGTCCAGCAGATGGACAGATAAATAAAATGTGGAGTATCCATGCAATGGGCTATTACTCAGCTGTAAAAAGGAATGACGTTCTGATACATGCTATTACATGGGTGAATCTTGAAGCCACCAAGTTGAGTGAAACAAGCCAGACACAAAAGAACAAATATTGTACGACTATGACTATATGAAAATACCCAGATTACCGGCATTCCTCAAAGATATGGTGGGTTCAGTTCTAGACCACTGCAATACTATACTGTAGCCTATTAAGTGCATTATGTCTAAAAAGACAATGTACGTACCTTAATTAAAATGTGACATAGAGACACAAAGTGAGCGTATGCTGTTAGAAAAAATGGTGCCATAGACTTGTTCAATGAAGGATTGCCACAAACCTTCAATTTTAAAAAAAAACTTAGTATCTGCAAAGCTCAATAAAACAATATGCAATAAAATGAAGTATGCCTGTAGAGGTTACTGGGAGTTGGGGGTGAGGAGAAGGGGCAGTATTGCTTAATGGGTCCAGAATTTCTGTTTGAGGTGCTGACAAATTTGGGATGATGGTGGTGATGATAGTAGCACAATATTGTGAGTGTGATTAATACCCCTGAACTGTACACTCAAAGGTGGCTAAAATAGGAAATTTTGAGTTTTGTACAATTTTTATTGTATACTATAATTAAAGGTTAAAAACGAATAAAATAGCCTTCAGAATTTATTAGTTGAACATTGACATAAAATCCACAATATATAAATGGCTGGCTTTAACTATCTTTAAAGCAAAAATGCTTTAATAAAGATAATAAATCACATAGCAAAGAAAAAATGCTTTCCAATTTACATGCTTTTAAAAATAGCTAACAGGAAACTCTTGTATCCATTTCTATTTTTTTAAAGCACTATTAATTAGAAACAAAATATTACCTTCCGAATGATATGAGTTCCCGTTGATCCCTGAGATATGATCCAAATCCTGATGGATGCAAACTTCTCTTGAACCAGGCATACTATTTAAAACCAATTTTTTTCATTATTTACATTCTTCTTCTGAGCAGACACTTTACAAAACGTATTAATTCATCAAAGAAACTGATCCTAATTATAAATGGGTTCTTAAACTAAAAGCACACCATGTACTTGTCCATTTTTTGGGTGCGTACACTAAAAACATCTGTGTAATTGAACTTTCCAGTCTAAATAGGATAAGAGCCATCCCTGTTATCTGTATAGAGTCTTATTGTTCAAAAAGGATCTCACAACATTACCCAAACTCTATGTGTTGGGTGTTAAAATTCCATCTCATAAAAGAGAAATTAAGCTGCATGAAGTAAATATGATTTGCTGATGTTCCAAGGCTAATAAACAATGACACTAGGACTCTCTGTCCAGGTTCTTCTGTTGCTTAGCTCAGCACATTTTCCCAAGAAATGCTTGTGCAATGCAGATCTTATATAAAGACCTATAGAGTTCTACCAACCTTTTTTTTTCAGGTTTGCGTTTGTAAAAGCTCATTTCCTTTTCCTGTCATGAACTCAATAAACAGTAAAAATGAAAATCTCTTTTAGGGTATATAACATAGAACTCTTTACTGAGGAATTTTGTACACTTTATATAGATAGTGATTCAATTATTCTAACATGCAAGTTTATCCCGATAGGCAATTTCCTTATCTTTGGAAAATGGTTTGATGCTCTCAGATCACAGAAATTCCAAGAGAGTATTTAATACCCTAGGGTCTGGAATGACCCAAAGGAGCGTAGCATACTAGATTAGTTATCACTGACTCATTGGATAGACTGTTCTAGAAGATGGATGACATCATGGAACTTGCTCAGTCTTAGAATATGAACTGGGAAGGGAGTGGCAAGTGCAGGTGGTTAAGGCCAGCTGCCTGGTGATCTCTGCGGGACCTTCCTCCTAAGATGCTGAGTCACTGTCTCAGACCTTGAAGGCCAAAGGCTTGCACAGAAGCTTCTAAGAAAACAAGGCTGGAAATCTGAAATGTGCCATCCAAAGTTCCCTAACAAAGATGAAAAGCTCTGATGGATCAATATGCTTTCAGAACAGCGGAGGGCTGGCAGACAAGCAGGGGACCAGGGGGCACTGTGAATCGAGGAATTTTGTGCTCAGAATGCCTATGAATTCATTTAGAGAAGGGGGTTCAGGAGTCAAGATGCTCAAGTAATCAGAAGAAATTTCCAAGGATGCGCTGAGCATCCCACCTAAGTCCTAAAGCCGCATTGGTGTGTACTAAGCCAATATACAAGACTCACTCAGGATCCAGCCGATGGAAAAATATACAGTGTAGAGTATACAGACAATTGTTGCCATCACCTTATGCCAATCTATCCATTCTAATTCTTTACAATCCAACTGAGTGGGTTAGAACCATTTTGTACCATATTCCCAGGGTCCGAGCTACTCCCTCTGAATAATTCCAGGGCTTTGTGCTAATCAGGAGACCTGAAAGATTTAATAGTGCACCTTCCCCAAAACCTAATATGTGCCCAAGGTGTGATTTAGGCACAGGTGGAGAGAGGTTGGCTCAGCTATAGTACCAGCGCTTTAGGAAAAGGAAAGGTCTTACTTTCAAAACCAACAAGGAAATCATAGCGATGATAAGTGACTTTTCTAGGACTCTAGATCCACCAACCACTGACGCTGGACTGCAACTTTTAAAACCTAGTGAGCGTGGGGGATGTTGAACATCACATTAGCCTGTGTTCTATGATGTGTCATCACAAAACCTTGGTGCAGCTGTTTACCTGGAGTTTGGATGTGATTGGAAAGTGGGGTAAAAGCTGAAATTGTGTTCCTTGAAAATCTCTGTCCATGTCTTGTGAAATTTTTCTCTTTTACTTCTTAGGTAGTTGAGAAGATCGCCATGGCAGCAATACTCAAAAATCAAATAAATGGGTCCTGAAATAGATAAGTTTTAATCTTAGGCATACAAATACCAAATAACTTTCTTCCCAAGTCTGTGTGATCGTCAGTACCCTGTAGGAGAGCTCAGTTCTCCTTGGCTTTGGAAAAGTACCACTTTTTCTGAACCTATCCCTTGTCATATTTAAAATTCCATTTCAGCTTTTTACCCAAACTCCTTAGGAAAGGGGCATCATTTTGCCTTCCACTTTGGCCCTTACTGTATATGTAGCCCTCACTGATAACCACTGGCCACTGGGATTCTCCAGTTTGCAGACTTGGGGTTTGCCTGAGAAAGGAGAAGCAGATCCCTGAGCATCGCTTAGATGCACTTCCTTGTGTTTTTATGCCAGCTCCAGGCGGACTGTCCCAGGAGGTCATGCATAGTGCCCTACGGAAAGAATGACCCCCAGGCATGTCGTTTGGGCATTTCTAGGAAGAAGAGAAAGGATCTGAAAGCACGCCCCAGAGAATCGGGGGAAAATGACGTTTGAAACCCAGCCTCAGCTTTGTTGCATTTGAATACAGCCCGGGTGGGGCAGTGCCCAAGCTCTGTGGCCCTTCTCACCCCCGCGTGGAGGTGGCTCCTCTGGGGAAGAGCACATCTGAACAGGTCGCATCAGACACCACAATGCGCCCTTGCAGCGCGGCTGCCTTTAGGTGGGGTGGAGGAAGTGCATAGCCAGTGACACAGGTGCAGTACAGGCGTCCTTCTGTTGAGCTGTCTGCAGGATACAGCACTCACTGTCTAATTCCACGTGGGCCTGAGGGCCCACTGAGATGAGAAACGAGACAAAATGACAACAAATGTCCTCGGGCTAAAATGTGTTTGATGGGATATTTTTCTTTTTTCTTTTTTGCACGGGCAGGCACCGGGAAGCGAACCCAGGTCTCTGGCATGGCAGTGACTCATTCTGCCACTGATCCACCATCGCACCACCCTGATCAGGTGTTTTTAGTGGGAACACATTACCTGACAGCGTACACGCCCCCAGCAGATTCACAATATTCTCATGGTTCCCAAGGTGAATCATCATTTTGAGTTCCGACATGAGAGCCTCTTTTTCAGAACTGTCTGCCTTTTCTGTTAAGGGAAAGCATAAAACCATGAAAAACTAAAGGAAAATAGGAATTTTCTATGATTGAAAAAATTAAGTTATTCCTCAGTTCAGAGCTCTTCTTTATCTAAATTCTAAATTATACAAAGTGAGAAACTGACAGGTAAAAATACACGATTTTCCTCTACAGAAGAAGTTAACAGAGAGGTTGAAGAGCTACATGTGTTTTGACACTTGGATCTGCTGTGGCCCTAGTGAGCCACGAGAGGGACAGCAAGGCCTCGCGCCCCAGCTCTGTAGGTCTAGAAGCTTCATTGTCACTGAGTCCAGTGGGGAGGGGCCCAGAGGACCAAGCCCCACAAACCACGTTCTCAAGGGGCTCACTAAACGACAGTCAGAAGGGAACATTCCTAGGGAATGTTGACCAATGCGTCCTCCCTGAAGAGAAGTCTAGAGAGCTTGGCCAGCCGAATTCGTAATCTCACTCAGGGTCATGGTGGGCAAGGGTCAAGGGCAATCACTGCTGCACGTCAAGGGCTTGTGGCTCTGAAGCCGATGTGCCAGAGGTCAGAGCAGCCCAGGGCAAGATGGGGCCTGTGGACTTCCCACCTCAAGCTTCAGGCACTAGACACCCACCCTCTCCTAACACATCCCTTCTTTTTACAGGTACAATCACTTTTCTCTACCTTCTATCAAGACTTGATTAGATTTTCAAGTCACACTCTTTGACCGAAGCCATCTTATCCTTTATGGTGGCTTTTCCAGAGTGTGGATGCCATAGGTTTTTGACTTGTGTGAGTGCTCAGGGCGTTAGCGGTTGAACAATCCCCCCAAAAGACAGGCTGAAGTCCTAACCCCTGGTACCTGTGAATGTGACCTTATGGAGTACAGAGCCACTGCACACGGAATCAGTTAAGTTGTCATGAGGAGAAACTGGAGTAGGTGGGACCTCAATCCAATCGGACTCACAGCCTCAGAAGGGAGAGGAGACACGGATAGACACACGAAAGAAGTGAAGACAGAAGCAGAGGCTGGGCGATGCTGCCACAAGCCAAGGACCACCAGGGGTCGCTGGCCACTTCCAGAAGCAGGACAGAGGCAGGGACCAGGCTTGTTCCCAGAAGCTTCAGGGGGGTCTGGCTCTGTCAACACTTGGCTTTGGACTCTGGCCTCTGGAACTGCGAGGCGAAATTCCTATGGTTGGAAACAGCCCGGTCTGTGGTACGGCAGCCCCAGGAAGCCACACCATGGGGTCTCTTCATTGCCGTGATCCTGCCTGGGCAGTGGTCACTCTGCACACTGGCACCTGCTAGTACCTGACGTCTCTGTTTGCTTCAAATTTTTATAGTCTCATGGATTTCAATGGTCTATGTTCTGATGCTCATGAGTAAAAGTAATAGCTTATATTTTATAGTGTGTTTAACTTTTCAAAGCATTTTCATATACCATTACCTCTTTCGTTTATTCATTCAATGAGTATTTATTGAGTGCTTCCTGTATATAAAGCAATGCATCAGGCATTGGGGAATAAATGGCAAACAAGACCCAGAACTGTCTTCCCGAGCTTACAGTCTCCTGGAAGAGGGCGACAGTGCATCAGTAAGGGTGCCGTAAGTGCAATGTGCAAATGAGTGGGGGGAAACGGGGGGACCACAGGAGCGGGCTTGGGAGGGGGTGCGGGAAGGGTACCTACCTTCTGGGTGGGTACCTGAAGCAAAAATAGGGGCTCGGAGGTGAAGTCCCAGTGTAGCGAGGAGGAAGGAGAACATTCCAGGCTGATGTAACCGAAGAAGAAAAGGTGGAGGAAGAAGAGTGCAGCAAAGCACACAAGGAGCCCACCCCAGGAGGCTTAAGACTAATACAGCAGATGAGACAGTGATTCAATAATTAAACAAGTACATCGTTGTGATTGGGACAAACTCCATGGAGAAGAGCTCACAGGGAGCTAAGAGCACATAGCTCAAGGGGCTCAGCTCACCTGTGGGGTCAGAGAAGTCTTCCCTGGGGCCCGAAGGAGGGGTGGGAGATAACTAAGGGAAAGGGGGACGGGAGGCAGAGGATCAGCTGTGCAAAGGCCCTGAGGTAGGGAGGCAGCATGGTGATCAGGAGCTGGAGCTGGAAGGCCAGGGTGCTGGCATGCTGGGGTGTATAGGTGCGGGGAGTGGTGACCTCGTCATGCAGGGCTGCGCACGACATTTTAGAGTATCTGAGAGCCACTGAAAATTTTAAGTAGAAATATGGTTACATTTCATAACCATTGCTTGGGTCTCAGTATAGAGAATCCGAACGGAGGTAAGAGTAGATGTAGGATACCTGTTTGGGAGGCATGGTGGGTTGGATTATGTACCCCAGACAAACATGTTCTTAACCTTAATCCACGCCTGGGGGGTGTGAACTCAGGGTAAATAGGACCTTCAGCAGATGGTATTGTTTGCTAGGGTGTGGCTTAATTGAATCAGGAATCAGGTTGGGCTTTAATGTGATTACCGGAGTCCTTATTTTTCTTCTAGCATTTTTAATTTGATAGATATTATATATTCACATGTCAAGTAATCATCCAAAGTGTACAATTCATGGTTCACAATATCACCACATAGCTGTGCATCTGTCATCACAGACTTTTTTCCTTTTTGTGAAAAATAACATATATACAAAAAAGCAGTAACTTTTAAAGCACACCAAACAATTAGTTGTTGAACAGATTTCAGAGTTTGGTATGGTTTACAGTTTCACAATTTTAGGTTTTTACTACTAGCTGCTCCAAGACACTGGAGATTAAAAGAAATATCAATATAATGATTCAGCACTCATACTCATTTGTTAAACCCAACCTTCTCTGTATAACTCCACCATCACCTTTGAGCTTTCCCCCACTCTTTAGAGGTATTTGGGCTATGCCCACTCTAACTTTTTCATGTTGGAAGGGGTTGTTGATAATTTGGGATGGGGGATGGAACTAGTTGATGTTCTGGAGAGGCTGGCCCCTCTGCATTTCAGGACTTATCTGGTCCAGGGATCCATCTGGAGGTTGTAGGTTTATGGAAAGTAACCTTAATGCATAGAACTTCTGTAGACTCATATATAACACCCTAGGTGTTCTTTAGGGCCAGCAGGAATGGTTTTGGCGGGGTTTGGGAAGTTATGATAGGTAGCAATGTCTAACTGAAGCTTGTGTAAGAGTGACCTCCAGAGTAGCCTCTAGACTCTATTTGAACTATCTCAGCCACTACTGGAGTCCTTGATAAGCAGAGGAAAATTCAGACACAGAGAGAGAAAGCCATGGGGAGGAGTAGAAGCTTGAAGTTAAGGGAACCTGGAAGAGAAAGGAGAAGACGTTGCCATGAGCATTGCCACGTGATGGGAAAGCCAAGGACCAAAGAACCCAGGCAGCTAGCCCCAGAATGTCAGTCTTTGGGGAGAAAGCTTCCCCTTGATGACATGTTGGTTTTGGACTTTTAGATTCCAAACTGTGAGCCGATAAATTCCCACTGTTTAAGCTAACTCATTGTAGGGTATTTGCTTTAGCAGCTGGGAAACTAAGACAGGAGGCTACTGTTGCAGTTCAGGAAAGAGATTTGACTAGGGTGGCAGTGATAGAAATAGAGGGAAAAGGCTGGATTTAAGAGACACTTAGGAGGAAAACTGATAAGAACATTTATGGTTTCAATAGAGGGGTATTAGAGAAATGACTGTCTCAAGAATGAGTCCTAGGTTTCTGGTTTGCCCAAATGTGTGGAATGTCACCGATCATTGGTACTAGTTACCACTCACTAAGAGATGCAGCAGGTCGAGGGCCTGGGTTTTTGGAGTTGAGCTTGGATAAGCTGAACTAAAGGGATTTTTGAGAGATCTAAGCATTTGAACCTACGGCCCTGAAGCTAGGAAAAGGCCATCATAATGAGAATCACTGCTGCATAGAACGAAGCCATGGCATGGCCGCCTATGATGAGCAGATGGAGTGGCAATGGAAGGAGACCCAACAGCAAGCTTTCAGGAACTTCACACAAAAAGCTGGGTAGAAGACAGTGAGCTAGCGAAGGTCTGAGAAACAGAGAGGTAGGAGGAAAATGAGAAGAATATGGTGATATGGAAAGCGAAGGAAAAAAGGAGTTCTAGATGGAGAGGGTAGTCTACAGTGTAGATTTACACTGAAAAATCAACTAACGTGAGAACTGAAAATGCCCATCGGTCTAGTCCATTGAAGATCACTGGTCACCTTAGCAAGAGCCAGTTAAATGGAATGACTGATTAGGGTGGATGCCAGAGTGGAGTGGATGGGGCAATGAGCGAGAAGTGACAATACGAACAGCTCCAATTTGCTCTTCTACCCACACTGTGTCAATAATGTAAGAAACAACATCTGCCTGCAGCAACTATATACCCAAACAATGAAACTGATAAAAACCAAAAGAAAAGAGAAGAGGAAGTTATTTTGTATTCACCGCTTGATTAATACTAACCCAACCAGTTCCCTTTTTAACCTTAAAGCATGGCAAGCAATCACCATAAAAATGATGGGAAAGGGGAGAAGAAGCGAGTGGGAGACCGAGCTGCCCAACTTTGGGCATCTTTGTTAGCATGATTCCACTTTACGTACCTTTCAGCATTTTGACTGCCACCTGAATTGAGACTCCTGTTTTACTAATTCCGTAAGCTGTGGCATTCATAACTTTTCCAAAAGCACCCGATCCTAGTACTTTCCCTGCAACACAAATGGTGAGTGCATGAGTTCCCTTTCAAGATTTCCCAACAGAAAGGAAATGCTACGGCAATATTCGCAACCTTTGATTCTTACCGAATTCTAAATTTTCTCTTGGAAATTCCCATTTGAGATCATATTCAAATTCTCGGAAATCAATGTAGTAATACTCCTTATCCAGTGAGCCAGTCACCTGGACCATTTGCATCTGGCTCTCATACTTCAATTGCTTCAGAGAAGAAATAATGAGTTAAGAATAGGCAGTTCTGCAGAGCAGTGAAAGGACGGTGAATTTTTACATTTGCTTTTACCTTTCGGTACTTGTGACAAATTAGCATGGTTAAAACAGTGATGAAAGGAAGACAGAGTCCAATTGTTGCATAGAAAGACAGGTTGTCCTGGATGAAAGGGAAAGGGCCTGGAACAAAAGAGAGTCACTAAGTAATGACCAAGCTCAGTGGTTTGATAGGGTAAGCAGTAGGCTGGCACGGCATAGTCTCTCCCATCCCGTTTGAGCAGCCATTACCTCTCTCCACTGCCCACAGAATATTAGGCAATGCTCATATAAAGGACAGATTGAAAACCTGTTTCTTCCCTGGAAAGCTTTAAATGATTCTAAACACATTTTCAAAACTCATCTACTAGTGTTCTAAGATACACATCTATTTAAATACACAGCATACACAAGTCAGATTAAAAAGAAATCTGTGTCTCCTCTGAGAAGATATCACGTGAAATGAAGTTAGTTTTGGGAGGCTGGAGATTGTAAACTACTAGTGTGGGCAGCTAGGTTTCAGAATTGTTTAAGAGGGCTCTACGAAACAAACTAAGAATTATAAAACAGCAAGCTAGAGGCAAATAAGAAGATTAATCGAAAGGAAAAATGATAGAGTCACCAAATAACTTTATCCGTTACTCTAGAATTTGATCTTTTGGTTGCTGTTCATGTCACTGTGGGTTTATGGTTCTAATGACGCTGTTGTAATGCATGAGTCATAATTCCATACGTAGAACTTTACTTTGTTCCTGAACTACAGAACAGTGTATGTCCGTGGGGATTCTCGTTTGACTCAAAACACATTCCTTTCTCATATCTTGAGCCCACTTTCTCTTGTAAAATCCCCCAAATATAAGTCAGCAACAGGGACTAACTACTCAGTGGGGAATTCCCAAGGGGCTGCTTCATAGCTGCGTGCTGCATACCTGAGGAGTTTAGAAGGATGGTTTTGCAGGATGAGCCGAGGGAATTGTATGCACAGCACTTCACCAGGAACCCCCTGACCGCCGCGCTCAAGTTGAGCGTGCTGCTGGAGATCCACTGGCCAAATAATTGCCCATTAGTCTTTTCATTCCAAACTCCTTCTGTGATTTCTTCTGTGCAGCTGAAAAACGATGGCAGACAGAGAGACGTTAGATAAGAGGGGCTGAAACAGATGGGATGTTTGGGTTTCTCTCAGAGATGTTCCTTTACTCTAAGTCATCAGAAATAATCTATGACCATTTAGAATGATGGCTGATTCAGAAGGTATGCATTTAAAATCTTTTATCATTCCTTGTTAAATTGTGTTCCTGAAGAAGAGTCAATGTGTCAGGGAGAGTGTGAGTTTCCTGTTCTTGGGTCACAAGAGAAGCCAGTATCTTTATTACTTGAGAGACTTGTCTGAACACTTCCTCCAGGTCCAAGATGGCAATGGGTATCCCTCAGAGGAACAAGAAGCGTGATTCATGGATGTCTCCGTCAGCACATAAGGTTTCCCTGTGGGGAACAACATGGGAAATGAGCCCACATCGGACAGTACTTTGTAGGGAAGAGTTTCAAAGTTGGCTCCCAGGACAGGCTGTCCGTTTACTCAAGGGTAGTCTGTGCTTCTGGGAGGGTCCTACACTCATGCCCTCTCCCATCATTCCTCGGCTGCTCCATCTTTCCCTCTTTTCATGCAATCTTCTTTAATGGACTCTGAGCTTACTGGAGGCAGCCTTACACCTGTGTGCCGAACCTGTCCCTTCTCCATGGTGAGGCTTTCCCTTGAAGAAGCTGAGGTATAGAATGCTTCTGTTGGCAAACTTCAAAATGATTCTTAGCTTCAGGAGAAGCTATCTGCAAAAGGCTGAGTGAGATGTACTCTCATCTCATTGTATATTAGAAAATTTAAAAGATTAAAACAAATAAACAGAAAGTAATATGACTTTTGGCCTTTCCTTTACATGAACTCTCAAAGTATGAAAGTCAGTAAAGCCACAACAGTGAAGTACATTCAGAGAGAACATGAACCAAGTCTCTTAGCTTCTGAGGGTAAAAACAGGAAGAGAGAAAAGTAACTGAAGCCAGTAGGCATGACAGTATAATTTCAAAACACTTAAGCATTTGAAAATAGTTTTGTTGTATTCTTGCTGAGCCATTCCTTGGTTCTCTCTGCCATGGTTAATAAAGAATTAAGGAGTCGTAAGATAAAAATTAAATTTTTTTGACAAGGCAACTTACTTCTTATATTCAGCGTAAACATTTTTGTGAACTGGGCATCATCATTTTCTGCATGGAATATATATTCTCCTGGCTGGTATTTGTGATTGCAAAACGTAGACATGCTGTTTGAAAAATAATTAAAGACAGCTTTAGCCAGATTCTTACAGGAGATGGTAAAATGAATGACAGTGTGCATGGGGGATGGGGGAAGTTTTCCTTGAGATGCTCTCTACTTGTCAAAATTTAAGGGACAAGAAGGTGTCAAAGCATGGCCCATGCATCAATATCACCTGGGAGCTTGTGATAAATACAAAACTTCAGGCCCACCTCAAACCTTCATTTAATTCTTCATTTAAAGATGACCTCCATGAACAGTTAGTCACCAAAAAAGAGATCAAGCCTCAATTACAGTTTAAAACAAAGCTAATCCTGCTGGGTCTAAGGCAAATTAGAATGCAAAGTAAAAGATGATATAGCGTATTTGTACTCTAAACCTTCAACTACTGTATGAGATCAAAGGCAGAGAAGTTTATTATGTCTAGAACCTAACTTTTCAGTAGCACACAACCTAAATCAACCTCTCTGTATATAGCTCATTTAAACAACCCAAACTCCTGGGGTCCAGAATGGGAAGGAGACCTTGAATTATCTACAGCTTAATCTAATACCAGGATACATCTCAGACTATGGTGGGCTGATAATTAAAAAGTATTGGTAGGGTTTCTTGAGGCTCTGAAAGGAAACCTGGGTACCCACTTGTTCTAGTTTGCTAGCGGCCGGAATGCAACACACCAGAGACGGATTGGCTTTTAATAAAAGGGGATTTATTTTGTTAGCTCTTCAGAGGAAAGGCAGGTAACTTTCAACTGAGGTTCTTTCTTACGTGGGAAGGCACAGGATGGTCTCTGCTGGCCTTCTCTCCAGGTCTCTGGGTTCCAACAACTTTCCCCAGGG
>PVIY010013057.1:0-60158 GCA_004026745.1 Myrmecophaga tridactyla
GACGTTTTGTCAGCTGTAGAAACCTTGTCTGCGAGCATGGACCACATGTTGGTGAATTCTGCTCTATTCTTTATACTTAATATATTCTGACCACCTAAATCTCCCGCAAGTGAACAGTCAAAATACCAATGGGTAAATTGGGCCATTTTTGGAAAAAGAAAAAGTTTCTGAGAGACAGCTGAAGGGCGGAAAATCGGCCGTCATTTATTTCTGTGTGTTTGTTCAATCACCTTGTTTGTTCTTGATCCACAGCTTCTGATCACACAGTACATGGATCAGTAAAACCAGTGTCCACAGCGATTCTGATGTGTTCTTAGCTGTTTGTTAGGTTTGTATCTGTCTAGGGCTACACCTGCCTTAATTAAGCTTGTTATGTCCTGCTACCAAGAGCATATATCCCTGTAGTGAGTCCGATGAGCAGTTTTAGGCTGGGTCAATGACAGCATTCTGTAGCTTTCTCATTTAGGTTTGAGACTCCCAGCCACTAAAATATGCACATTGCAAAGCAGAGTGAGAACATGAGCAACTTAGTAGTTACTGTGGAATTGAGTGAATGTCATAAATATTTATTTATCTTTTTCATAGCTGGCATAAAAATGTTAGGATATAAAAAAGTTGTTCACTATAAAAACAACACAAAATTCATTGGCTATACATCTCCTGAATGCGTGTGTCTCTTTGGGTTTTCATTAGCGTCTAGCAATATACTTTGAGAAATTAGATTTGAACAGAAGCTTCAGCTGAATGTGAAATCTCCTAGTGTTCATAATTAACCCGTTTTAAGCATGGATCTATTTCAAATAGCAGCCTCTTTTTAATCATACAGTGGCTATGGTCAATTTTAATACAGTTTTCATATGGAGTATTTTTTTATTTATGAAATAATCTAGTGTTTGGATTAATGGAAATTATAAAGGAAAAAGCAGTCATATATAATATTTCTACCCAGAAGCAATCCCTGTGAATATTTTGAGTTCCAGACATAAACCCTTTAGGGTTTGGGGTCTGACCAATGTGGATTTGAGTTCAGGTTCCTCCATTTACTTAGTCTTGTCAAGTCTCAATTTACTCATGTATGAAATGGAAATAAAGACATTATCAATTTTTTCTGCTCTTGCTATTATTAAATCAGATAATGCATATTAAGTATTCAGCATATTCTTGGCATATAGAAAACATTAAAAATTTACTTACTGCAATTTTTCTATTCTCTTTATAAAATTTTTACTTTGTGAAGATCATGCTGTCAATACATTTTTTTCCCTTTTTATTAAAAAAAAATCCCTGCATTGTTCCCATAGTTCTTAAAAAACCCTTTCTAAATGTGTTTTTAATGGTCTTATGATAATTCTTTGTATGTCCGCATCAAATTTATTTAACTCTTCCCTTTGTGCATTTAAATGGTTGCTCCTTTTTCATTGCAAACAATACTTTGGAGAATCCCTTAGCGCCTTGATAAATGTCTGCATTCATGGATCTTTGGTGGCAGCTTGATTTTCTGGTTAGTGTAGTGACTACATTCCCCAATTGGAACAGGCAGAGTTGCTGCTGGCACTGTCTGTTAGAACTTCTGGTGATGATGGAATTGTTGCATGTCTGTCCTGTACAATACAGTAGCCGCTGGCCTCATGTGCTATTGAGTATTTGAGATGTAGCTGATGTGACTGAGAAACTGAAAAAAAATTGAAATTTTAATTTTATTTAATTAATTTTTTTTTTTTAATAGCCTCATATGGCTAGTGCCTACTTCATTGACTAGTATGGGCTTCTACTGTTGTGGTTCAGAGGGAGAGTGACTTAGGGCAGGGTTTTGTTTTCCATACAAACCTACCCATGAAGTATTTACTTTTTTTTCCCTGGCCTTTTCATTTACTCTTTGTTACTGTTCCAAGATATCGCATTATTCCTTCCAGTACATTCTTTTTATTTCAATGGAAGGTAGGTAGAGGTGTACCATACACCTGGATTTAGAGTGCTGACTATATGAAGATTCTTTAGGATGTCGATGACAAGAATCTAGCTTAGTCTAACTTGAGCCTAAAAGAGAATTTCTTGGCTCCTGTAAACAAAGAATCCTAGGGTGTCTTAGCTGCGGGTATGGATAGAGCCAAGGGCTCAGTGGGCTTTGTCTCTGCAGATGAGCTTTACTTTCTCTGTGTTGACTTTGGTAGGTAGGCACTTTCCAAGCAGTGGCAGAGCTGGCTGGGAACAACTCCAGACTTATGTCCTAGCAGCTAAGCAACCCTGGGTGAAGGAGAGAGGACTTTTCCCCCTATAGTTTCACAGAAAGTCCTGGGGCTGGTTCTCATTCCTGAACCTCAGGCTCACCTCTGGAGCCAGAGAGTGAAGTCAGCCCCACCAAACTACATGGACTAAAATTCAGAAAAGAGGATGATTCTCTAAAGGAAAATCTAAGAGGGGATACATGGCACAATTGATGTTCACTGCACTCCAGCCTGGAGAAATCAGTTTTGCTAATCTGAATTGTATCTTTAAAGCATTTATGGTTTCCCCAAATTTCTTTTTAGGAAAGTCATTTGTTTTGGGGGGGACTTCTGGATTTTCTGTCCTGTGAAGTGCTATCAGCTCACATAGCAGACTTCTCTTATTTAATGCGACCACTCCCTTATCCAGGAAAGGGGCCTGCATCTTCCAATTATCTGAGCATTGGGATGTTTGGATTCTATCTGGTCTTGCTCTGTCTGTAGTTATAATAGTATACTCACAAGCTAATTCCTCCTCTCAAGGAAGTAAGTAACTATGCTCTAGAGAATTAACAATGTAAGTAAAATGATGCATCTATTGTGACTATTTTTCTTTATAAATAAGGCAAACATTTGTGAATCAAAGCTGATGAGATTTGCATGCCAGACTCCAGATAACCTAGGAATTGGATAGAGAGTGGGCACATCAGTCCCCAGCTGGTGTGTTGCAGCAATATCTTGGGACTTATGGGTGTAATTAAACCATCCCTATTAGTGATTACAAAACAGGACTCAGTGCCCTTAAACGTGACTGAAACATACCAGATCTTCATAAAAGCGTGGAGCTGTGTATTTAATCAGCAAAGGCCATGTAGAAGATATTTTATTAATGTTCCAATTTTCTGATTCAGCCCCTTGTGTAATAAAATATGGGGACTAAAACAGTTTCCTTTTTACTGTTCTTGCCCAGCCTCATAAGAGAGGTTGAAATTTTGAAGCGCCATTTATGCCAATTTTCCTTTAAAGTCTCCAGCATAAAGTATATCAGCAAATTAATATTTCCTGAGTACAAGATGAGATTGATCTCATAGGCATAAGTTCATTTCTTGTCCTAACATCTGCTGTACCATGAAATTAGGGGTCTTTTCTTTATCTATCTATCTGTCTATTTTTACTTCATTTTCATTGTGGCAGGAGTGCTGATGGGACCTTGATTCAGATATTATATTACTCTAATATATGATTAAGTTTAAACTCATCAGTCACATGGTAATGATGAAGGCAATATCATGGTCACTTTCAAGTGCTGTTTTATTCCAGCTGGAATCACAAATAGGCTCTCCATATTTAAAAAGGACCTAAAACGTAGAGCTCAGTCTTAGCAAAACTCTGTGGCCACCTCTGCTAAGAACCTGAATTACCTGTGCTGAATTGAGTTACCTGTGTGCAGGTAAAAGAAATGCAGCACAGAAGGGCTGTGTAGCAAAGAGAGCCCCAGAACAGATGATTGGACACAGGGATTCTAGTCTCAGATCTGTCGGAAGATCTGTGTGTCCTTGAGCAAGTTGCTTAATCTCTCTGAACCTACATATCAGTGGATGATCTCTAAGATCCCTGCCAACTGTTATACCCTGTGATTTCATGCATACTGTGATGCTTTGTTCATAGTCAGCATTCGCACCTATGACTTGTATATATAGTGCATGGTTACACACACACACACACATTGTCCCAGACGCCTCCTCTCATTCCCCTGACCTCTCCTCTGTTCTGACTGTACTTTCCATGAATGACATAGTATATCAGAATCAGTGTGTTCATGAGTCTTGTCTTCCTCTAGGCTATGAGTTCCTTAAGGGAAGGTGCCTTTTCATGTATGTCTTTCCACATATGAGAAATGTTTTGCAATTAGGCACTCAATAAATGTTTGGCAACCTGAGGAATAAGCTACCTTACATTTTAGAGCTCTTATGTTAAAGACAAAAAACAAGCCAAAACAAAATGCAGATATGTCTGAAAGGGGATTCCTACATAGTTATAGGGAAATTATTTAGGTACTTACGCCCGAACCCCTTATAAAGCAAATTCAGTAGTTTCTTTGGAAGATTTCATTTTAATGTATATGAAATGCCAAATATTTGCACTTGAGTGGAAAGGCAAATCATTTCATGCATGTAATGGATTCCTTTTGTATGTTTCTGATTATTCAGCTCTTTATGGTAAGGACCATGCTATGTTACTTCCCATTATGTCACAATGTGGTCATTTTGGTGGTAAGGTCATTCCAGTGCTTTTAAAAAAGAAAAAAGATTCCCCAGTCCTCACTAGTGTTTTGATGTTTCAAGATTGTTTTTGCATGTACTCTAGGAGAGCTAGTCTGCAAAGCAAGACAAAGTGAATACATCTCCTCAAATCAATGAGAATTGTGCTGTCCTCTAGAAAATTAGGTTTAAACCACATCAACGTCAGTGCCTGAGACTGAATAAATCCCATTTCATGATTGCACTGTGTATGAATTGTGTAATATGTCTAGATGGGCATAAGCTATGATTGCTTCTCTTTCTTCAGCATTACCAAATGGTAATGCATGGATTCATGTAAGGAGAAGTGTCTCAAATAAACAGCCTAGGCTATATGAGATAATTTAGGGCCTGCACTTGGAAAGTCCCCATGGAACAGTGTAGGATGTTACTATTAACCAGAGACAATATGAAAGCCACTCTTTGTGGCTTGATTTAAAAAAAAAGACTGGCATTAGGGTGAAATATTTTTAAAAATCTTGTTTCACATTGTACCGTGTGTAAGTTCACCATGTAATAATGTAAAGAACATTCAGTTCAGTAGTTATTGTTGGGAGTTCATGAGAAGGGCAGGTGACCTGTCACTATGTTCTAGAAATTTGAAATAAGGGCCCACTATGTGCCAAGAACCATTTTAGGCACGGGAGCAAAGTCAGGATTGGGCAAAGGTTGGGAGTGTGCAGATAGTAACAGTTTCATTCTGTCCAACTCAGATGTTAAAAATTTACCTGAAACACTGATGCACGGTACATTTTGTGCAGGCATGCAGTGATGGTGTTTCAGATCTATAGTAGTTCATATGTTGGGGCCGGAGCTCTGAGTGGATTTGTCCCTGGAGTTATCACACACTAGCACTATTATAAATTTGGAAGAAATTTAAGTGATAATTCCAAAGGCCCTCTTATCTCCAAAAATACTCCAATGGAAACTACCCATAATTTGAAATCAGTGAGTGCTCGGCCTCAGCAGCCATTTAGTCAGTGAGCACCCCAAGCTCTGGGAAGCAAGGACAAGCCATTAGAGTCCAACACTGTCCGTTTAGGGCAATCATCATTTTTCAATTCAGCTCTGGCTTGTGAAGCCTTAGACTCGCTGGGTCTTCATTAGAGGCAGGAATGTTGTAGCTAATTGAGTCCATTAGGCCTATTATGACTCGATCCGATGCATATCATTTTTCTGCTTGAAGATGAATGATCACCTTCCCTGAGAAAGCAACAATGACTTCAGTCTAAGCCAAGCGTCCGGAGCATGGTGACCTTGGGCAAGTCACTTTATTTCTCTCAGCCTCATTTTCCGTATGTAAAAAATGAAAGCTTTTTACCTTTAAATTTTTAGGATATTAAGATGAAGGATATATAGATAATAAGATTCCGATTCTTATCTCTGTGCTTACCGGGCCAGTGAGCTGATGAGAGACCTCTGGGTCGTATTCACTGAACAAGCGACTGGTATCCTCAGATTTGACTTACCTGCTAAGGAGTGTGCATATTATACAATTAAATATACCTGTCAGTGTCCTAATATATTTCACAAAGTAATAAAAGCCTGGAATCTCAGGTTTGAATTAATATTAAAATTTTATTTAATTAGGACAATCTCATTTTGAGATCAGGAAACTATGCCATCATCCATCCATCCATCCATCCATCCTTGCATTCATCCATCCATCCATCATTCCATCATTCTCTTGTTCCTTCAGTATTTATTAATATTAAGCATCTGCTATGCGCTTTGTGCTGTATATAGTTCTGAAAAAAAAACCCCAAAGGATATGATACACAATCCCTGTCCACAAATCTCTCATCACCCCTCAAAAAGGAAGACCTTTGCACTAAAAGCCAGACACTCTTAATTGCATTGCCTTTTAGTTCTGTGTGGCTGGAATTATATTTATGGTGAATTGGTGACCTCCAATAGAAAAGAAGGAAAAAAAAAAAAAAGTCTCCCAACTCTGGCTCCTGCAGCATCTTTAATCATTTTGAGCTTAAACTAGATACTGAATTGGAAGGAAAAACTGTGAAAAGCTCATTTATAAACAAAAGCCTAGCCAGGAGTCGGACTGCATTTCCCCTGATGAAGGACTTCAATATCGGAGGAGCACACATTCAAAACCTAACCCGGCCTTCAAGTCTTTGTTCAAAGGAGGGAAAGGCCACACAGAAAATGAAATATAATTGGGCACCCCGTGAGGAATGGGACAAAACCCAGGAAGCTTTGTAAAGCCTCACTGTGAGCCAGTCACCAAGCCCCAGGCCAGCATCGCAGAGCCTTTTCAGAAGACACTGAGCATGGAAGTTGTTCGTATATCCAGAGAGTTGTGAAATGTACTTGAGTTCACCCCTGATTTGAAAATGTTTCCACTTCGCATTTGGAGATAGGAAAGCAATAAAGGTTATTATAAGCCCCCCAAATCAAAAGCTGCAAGTGGAATGAAACGTTTCTGGACCAGACGTGATCTGTGAGATGACAGTTAGCACACATCTGACCACTTTGCAGCAAAGTTTCCAGAAGGGAGAAAAGCATTCCAAAACAAACAAACAAAATCTTGATGTCACTTGCATCATTTAAAAATCCATTTTTTCTGAGAGTTTCGGTGATTCCCCTTTTCCCAGCCCCTCAGTCTCCTCTTTATTGATCAAGTCCAGGTAGACTGACAGCTCCCCACTTTGGCCTTCCTAGATACCTTGAGTTGGAACGACTGGCTCTGTTCTCCATGCTCCATGGAGCTGACATGAGGCTCACGTTCTAGTTACTCATATACATTGTGCTGGTTGCTTTTAGACTTTTAAGTGCCCCAATGCATCTCTTTCTTGCCCTTTATAATCCTCTCCACAGCCTATGGGCCTTGCTCAAAGAGGGTATGCAATAATGCTTGCTGAACGAATGAGTGAATAGAAAGTTTTAAATATCTAGTATGTCTGGTAAACTTGGGCAGTCATGTGGTGGTCTTTGTTTTTGTCAGTAACTTCCTCAGGGTTTGTGAGAACGTGGGCAAAGTATGTCTGCCTGAGTGGCAGGTAACACAGTGACAAGAGAGCCAGAACAATAGATTTAAAGCTGATCTTTACAGGTGAGAAGGGTTGAACTAAGTAATAATACTTTAAAGGGCTAAATGCAAAGTCTTGCATTTAGGTGCAAACCATTAAACAATGCAGTGAGAATCTGGTGGTTCTTATGAAGGAGATGGAGAGTAGTTGAGTTAAGACAAGTCCAGTACACAAATCCTAATACACTTTTGAGTAAACTAGTAGCAGCAAATTGTAGGTAAGTAAGATGTTGATAATTGATCTCTGTCTCTGACCTCTGGAGAGCTAATCCGAGATTCAACTATGTGTGTGCACCCTCCCTCCCCCACCAGCAATGACTTCTTGAGTTGGGCTCAGTGTCTTCTGATTCAGCTCCTCTCCCAGAGGCTAACCCTGGGCCTGGAAGGCAAAAGGTTTCCATAAATGTTGGTGGAACTGAAACTGAACAAACTAGAGTAGGTCCAGAGGGAGAATGGTGAAAGGTTAAAAAAAAAAGTCTCGCTGAGAATTAGAAAAGTAATAGAAACAGCCGGAAATGTTTATACTTTGAAACATAAGACACTACTCAGTATCCTTGTGTTTGTTGGCAGGGGTGCATATTGGGGTGGGGGGACATATGGGGCATTATGACTCTCTTCAAATATTTCAAAAGACACTGTATAAAATGGGGATTAGCGTTCTTCTGTTTACCCCCAAATTAGTGCAGGTTGGAAGGATGCAAATTTTGGCTCAGGGAACCATCTTAGTGTTGAATAATTTGGATGTAATAATGTGATTCCCTTTCCTAAATTTTATAAGCTAAAAAAAAATGAGAGAAGCAGGTAATGTAGGGGATCTCTATATTAGATTGTGGGATTGGATACAAATATTTCTAAGGATCCTTCCAACTCTAAGATTTCATGATTTCTATTGAAAAAGCATGCTTTTTTGAACCTAGGAAAAAGTATAGTATATTAATGTAAGATAAAATATTAATGTTTTATTGCTTTATGCTTCTTAAATCATGCTCACATTATCTCAAGGGAACCTTATAAGAAAGATATATGTACACATAGGAAAGAAACACTATTATCTTTCTATAGATTAAAAATCCCCACTAATTCTTTATGGACAAGTGTGTCAAGGTCAGTGGAAGAGCTGAATTCCCCGACTAAATAAGTGCTTCCAGTCAGGCACAAAGCTAAGCATATTAGAGCATCCCTAGGAGACAGATTCCATTCTTGTCCCCATTTTACAGATGAAGAAACTAAGGCATAGAGAGTTTATGTACTCATCCCTGACCAAGGTCACAAGCTATAAAGTGGCAGAACCAGTGTTTGAACCAGATGGTTTGATTTCAAAACTCAGGCTTAACCTGGTGCTATTCTATATTGCTGTAGTCAGCATACTGTCTCTTATACTGAACTGCTAATATTATGGGATGAAGTCAAAGAACAATCAACAATTTATTTCTGCAATCAACCACTCAAATGGTCAAGATACAAAATTAACAACAGAAAGTGACGTTTTTCCCCAAATGTGGATTCTTGGGATCTGTGTCAAGGGTTGACGAGAAGAGTTGAGAAAACGTTCCCAGAACACCCCATATACTCTCCATAGTGTCTCATAAAATCTAGCACCCTGTATCTGAACGTGCTTCATGACAATAGTTATACTTCACCCCTATGTCTTGGTGTTGGGCATGGAGTTACTTGGGTAAAGCGGATTTTTTCAAAAATCTACAGCCAAGATTCTTTGCCTCCAGACCTTTCATGTGCTTCACGGCAATAGGAGGTAGAGTAAGGGAGGTGGTTTTGGAGCCCTTTGAAGTGCATTGGGCAGCCTATGAATTACCCCTGAATCCTGGGCACTTTTGCTCTTGTTACCTTTCCTTCGCCCGCCCTATAGCTTATTAAAATGCCTCAGGCTGTTTGACCCTACAAGAAATGTCTCTTGCCGTCTGTGCTTTTTAAGCTTGTATTCTGTTTTACCCACGGTTACTGCCTTCATTTCTTTTCATTGTTGCAAATCCATTCCCGACACCTCTCTTCCCTCTGACTTGTCCTTGGATCTGTGGGCTCCGTGATTAGTAATATAAGGTAAAACTGGAGGTCACTGCTTGGTATTTTGGGAAAGTTGAATGAAATATACTTACGAAAGGAATGCTGTAGTGCTGCACTCTTTAATATAGCAGCCACTGGAACACCTGAGGCTTTTAAAATTTAAATTAATTGAATTAGAATGAAGAATCGGCCACTCCAGTCAGGTTAGCCACATTTTATTCGCGTTAGCCACATTTCAAGTGTTCAGTCACCTCCATGACTAATAGTTGCCATGCTGGACAGCACAGACAGAATATTTCCATCAAGGCAGAAATTTGGGGGCAGCACTGTTAAAGTGCTTGGAATAACTTTGTGATATTGTGACTGAGCCAGACCCATGTTGGCTGTTTTGTATTTGGGAAACTTACTTTATGGCCCTCACTTTCCCTACCTGCAAAATGGAAACAATAAATAACTACCTTGCAGGGTTGTTCTGAGGATTAAATAGGATGTCATATGTAAAGCAATCCTTGGGATGTGATTGTCACTTGGGGGTGTTCATTCCTTTTTTTAAGTTTCCCATGATGTGTGACATCCAGTTTGAAAGCTTGGAGTCAGTGAGTGTAGCTGAGGTTTTAAAAGCCCTACCTTTCTAGAAGTTGACTCCCTTGTTGCTGAGTCACAGTGTGGAGCTTAGCATTAGTAATTGTTTGGTCCTTTGAGGGGAAAAAGCAAAACTAATTCTTAGTAGATGCTTTCTAAGGGAGTATATAATGCAGGTCACATCCATCAGGAGACTTTTTTTAATAATATAAAGACCATATTTTCGAAACTGTGTTCTAAAGAAAATCAGACTCATAATAGATTTTTTTGGTCAAATAAGTTCGGGAAGCTCTATGTGCTCTTTGACTCTTGGAGATCCATACGCAAGTTAAAGACTCTGAGAAGACCTGCTGTAAAGAAATGTGTTTGACATTTTAAAAAACTTGGTGTTTTTGAGCTTTTATGGACGTGAACCCCCTCCCAGTTCTTATAGAAGTCTTATTTTAAATAATGTTCAGAGGAACCATTTTAGAACACACACTGTTCTAAGGGCATAGGCAACCACAGGTTTCCAGAGGTATCTGCAGAGAAGAGTCATTGAAAAGTGATTCCTTCAGCGCTAACCTTTAATTCCAACATAATGAAAGAGATGTGATGCATACAGCTCCGTCTCTTTTGTAGTTCCTTAAGGAAAGAATAAATCTGACGCTGGTTCAGGACCTGAAAGGAAACTTTTTTGTCAAGATTTAAGGTTCAGTAAACAGCGATTGAGATCTCTTGTGTTTCAGGTAACCACAAAGGCTGTTATTGTACTTAAGACTGGAGGCAAATGTAACTGCCTGTTTCCATTGGAAGGCCAGTGGTTTCTGAAGCTCTCTGCCTTCAGCAGTTCGTTTTTGCAAACAATGCCCTTTGGGTCTGACTTTGGCCTGCTAGGGGAAGGGGAATATAATTCAACCTGTTAGTGAAGATTTCTTTGACTAAAGTACTTACTTTAATAATCTGGTCAGATCAGGTAAGAGTCTCAACTTTGTTCTTTTCGTTACACCACACGTGGTAAAGGTTGACAGATAAACCCACCTGTTTAAACAAATCACATCATGCTACATTGAGAACTACGAGTTCTAAGGTAATGATCAAAGCAGGAAATGATAATGAGAAAATTCTTGGATCAAGGTCCCCTAGGTTATAGATATATGCATGTATCTATATTTATGTCCTCTCTCTCTCCATCATCTCAGTCGTCTATTTCATGGGTCAGGTGTCAGCAAACTCTTCTATAAAGGGTCAGAGAGTAAATATTTTAGGTTTTGTGGGCTATATGCTTTCTATCACAACCACACACCTTAACTATTGTAGCTTGAAAGCAGCCATAGAGGATACGTAAATGAATTTGTCCCAGTGAACTTTATTTACAAAAGCAGGAACAAGACCAGATTTGACCCTCGGGCTGCAGTTTGCTGACCCCTGATCTATCTCATTGATAATCACTGTAAGCACCAGTTATAGATAGTTACTCAAATGCTTGTCTGAGTTTGATCCAGACACTGAAATGGAACTTTGGGAAAACCAGATCCTTTTTAATAAATCACTGGTAGTAATGATTTTGTTATTCCTTGGTAATTGTTGCTAATAGTGAATGGCCAGGCATGTTTCTAAATACTGTCATATTTAGACTGTCATAACAACCCCATGGGAGAGATACTACTATTAACTTTCCCATGTTACGGAAGAAACTGAGGCGTAGGAGCTAGTCAGTTTGTTCAAGGTCACATGGTGGGAAGTGACCGGTCCTGGAACTGGAGTCCGGGCAGCCTGGTACACTGGGACTACCCACCTCCCCACCATGGAACTGCGTTCTCAAGCCTATCTTGGTAAAAGCAAATCCGTGGCTGAATAGAGAGCACAGAGTGCCCTACCATGGTGTGTGTGACATTTTAAAGACATTCCACTGTCTGCATCTGCAGCTTCATCTCCCCAATCATGTGGGTGTGCTCCAGCCATATTAATCTTCTAGCTCTTTCCTGAATGTGCCAGGACCTCTCAAAAATCAGGGTTTGAAATGCGGTTCCACGTAACTGGATTACATATTCCCTGCTGTCTTCATGTGGATAATTCTTATTCATCTGTTTTTTTTCTTTTCAGTGTTAAATTTCTTTTTTTTGTTTTTAATTTTTTTATTAATAAAACAACATACAAACACACAAACATTTTTAACATACAAACATTCCATACATGGTATACAATCAGTGGATCACCATCTCATACCATAGTTGTGTATTCATCACCATGATCATTTTTTTGAACATTTGCATCACTTCAGAAAAAGAAATAAAAAAGAAAAAAACTCATACATACTGTACCCTTTACCTCTCCTTCTCATTGACCACCAGTATTTCTATCAACCCAATTTATTGTAACCTTTGTTCCCCTTATTATTTATTTTTTACCCATATTTTTACTCATCTGTCCATACCCTAGTTAAAAGGAGCATCAGACACAAGGTTTTCACAATCACACAATCACATTCTTACTCTCTTTTAAGACCCACAAAAATTGCCTCTTCCTCTGTTTTCTCAAACTCCCCTGGGCAGAGTTAGTCCTCTTTTCTTTTTGTTCCAATTGGATTTGCTGAAATTTAAGTTATTGGTTTAAAAGTTTTAGCCCTCAGAAGACTGAGCTCCTAGAAGGAGCTCATCTTACTCAGACTGTAGCACAGTGCTTCACACCTAGTGGGAGTTCAACAGATACAGTTTGAATGCAGGGATAAGTAAGTGTATGAATTTGCATACCAGTGAGTAGCAGGATTCATTGACATACTTTATGGTAAGTGACTGAGGGAAGTTTGGGGCTGATTGCTGCTAGGTGAGAGTCCTCAGAATGTACCCGAAAGAGCCTGTTGTGGTTTATTAAAAATCAACGAGGAGGGCGGGCCACAGTGGCTCAGTGGCAGGGTTCTCCCCTGCTATGCCAGAGACCTGGGTTCGTTTCCCGGTGTCTTCCCATGTAAAAAAATAATAATAATAAAAAAATCAACGAGGAAATGAATAGTGCCTAAGAAGAACTAATCTTACCTATGAGGGTGCAAATGAATGATAAGAATTGTGATCAGAGTTGCTCTTTGTATTAACCCTGTATTTTACTTTAAAAGTGCAGCTTTCTAGCAGCGTGAAGTTGCATCCTGTGTGTGTGTGTATGTCTATGTGTTCACCTGCCTTCAAAAAGACTATGCAGAATGCACAGAATGAATTAATGCTTCAGAAACTTCTTACATAAAATTGTATTTTTTACATCTCTGGAGTCATAGCCTGTCTCATCTTGTTTCCCACATTTCTTTGCACATAGTGGATGTGCAATAAATGTAAGCTAAGTAAATGAATGAACCATGAAACATATAGGAACCATGCTCTTAGTCATTCAAACTTAACTAAGTATATGGAAGCATTACTTAATAAACTGATATTTTTAATTTGCCTCCCATATACCAAGCAGGGAGCTAGACCATGAGGATACAGGTTAACCACATAATTTGATTGCTTCTCGTGGTTATCTTACTGTATGTTGCCTCCTATAATAAGGAATTGTGCTTGCTGTGAAATATATCATTGAATGAAGTCTCTTCATACCACTCTGAGTGCATTTTGAATCCTTTTTGCCTCTTGAACTCTGAATTTCTTGAGTAACTACAAGCATATTGTTGGGTTAGTAAACATTGGTGAATGAATGAACGTCTAGGAATGCCAAACTTGGAGTTGGTGAGACAGTATATTATGCTGGAATGAGCTGTGGACTTGGACAGGGGTCCTGGGTTCACATCCCAGCTGTGTCCTGTCTGACCTATGGTAAGGAATGATTAAGTTTCTCCCATGCACCTGGAGGAAAAGCATGGCCACTTGGAACAAGGGACTTACACTATTTGCAGGAGATGATCATTTGGACCAGGAGGCTGAGTAGGATGCCAGTGAGAAGATAGTGCATGCAGATGGAGTTGGAGAAGGAAAAACCTCACTGCTGGAGGACAGCTAGGAATTTGGATGGGTTGAAAGCAAAATTACTCCTTGGCATCATCTGGGACCAGAGGAACCATGGTTGAAGTTTGTGGATGAGAATATAATAGGGAAAAGAACAAAAAGTAAAATTAAAAATGCTGAAGATTATGATGATAGGTTGAAGAAATGAAAGGAAAAGGAGTCAGAGGGCTTTTATTTCCCTGTGTCTTTGATTTCTCCTTGTCTCATTCTTTGGGGAGGCTGAAATCATCTCTGCAGATCCTCTTCAAGGAAAGATTTGAAAAGAAGAATAACTTTAGACAGGGTAAGACTTAATGCCCAGAAAAAGGTACCATGTTAGGACTCTGATTATTCATACTGCTGGGATAAATTCAGGGCACATGCCTACAATATTTTGGTGCCCGTGAATTAAAGAGCTCCAGGTGATCTTCATACCAGGAGAATAATTGTGGTTATTCTGGTGACTGAATAGAACTGCCAGAATTGAAATTATACCTTTTGCAAAATATTTTCCATAGTCATTATCTCATTTATACTTTATAGTATCCCTATGAGAGTAGGTGTTAATATCTCCATTATAGACAGAAATAGAGGCCCAAATTAAATGATTTGCCTAAGGCCACATAGCTAATGAGTAGCTGATAGAACTTGAATCCCATCAGGTCTTCTGATTCAAACTCCATACTCTTTTCACCAGGATGGGCTGCTGGAAAAATGTTACGATCTACTTAAGAGACCTGGGCAAAGCCAAAACTGTCATTGTCTGTAATACTACAGTGAGCATGGGTGATCTCGAGGACTTGTGTAAGAAAGTCTGGGGTGTGTTAGTAATAGCACTCCTTAAAATAGCAGACGATAGATGGCCTACTGGTGTCCAAGTTAAGAGCACTGACTTTGGAGCCAGATAGTCTGGAGCTGAGGGACTTGGAACAAATTACTTAACCTGTTTGTGGTTCCTCAGTATTTCTTGTAAAATAATGAGTTTAAAAACTCATCGAACTTGGGATTTCTGGAGTATGGTATACTAACAATTATTTTCGTTGTTATCATGCTGGTTTATATTGGGGATGTGGGTATCTAAATGGACTGTGTCAAGGGAAAAATAGGACTAGTTAGCCAACTAGATACATTTTCTTTGGCTAAGTGAATAATAACTTATGCGGGGAAGCTGATAGATAAGCAGTCATCTGTGTATCCCATGTAGTTGCTCTCTCCTCTCTTTCCCTCTATCCTTCATTTCTTTTATTGAGTTGCAGTTAGAGGGCTAGTAGGAGCTTATCATGTATGTAATGAGAGTGGGAAGGGCATTCTCAGCAGAAGGAACATCTGTTAGAGAATTGGCAGCATGAACTATCATGGTGTGTTTGAGGGAATTGCAAAGTGGCCCCACTTGCAAAGCTTGGCTGGTGGTGAGTTAGGGAGTTGGAGCTTGCAGAGGTAGGCAGGGGCCAGGTCATGAAGTGCTTTGCTTACTATGTGTCCGTGTTTTGACTCTCCTGAAAGTAATGGGAAGACATTGGAGCCTTGTAAGGCTGGAGAATTAATTGATCGGATTTGCTTTTTGGAACCATCTAGGCTAGAGGGTGTGAAGGGCAGATGGAAATTGATGAGAACTAAGTCAGGAATGTGGGTTAGGGGAGTAGGAGAGAAATAATTAGGACAGGAGCCAAGGTAGTGATAACAGGGGTGGTGAGAAGAGGATGCGTGTGTTTGGGGGAGCATACAATAGGATGCCAGCTACGACTCCTTTTAAAAATAAGAGGGAGGAGTGAGGCATGAATTGACAGTCACCCATGTGGTATAAAAGAAAATATCTTTGAAAATTTTCTAAAAGAATGGCATAAAAAAGGAGGCAGGCACAGCTGGAACGGCTTCAAGGGCCTTGAATGAAAGAAGCAATACAGAGCTGATGACATATTTTGAAATAATGTTGAGGCTTTGGAGTGGGGAAAAGAGGATCGTTTTGAGAGGGAGCAATATTTGGGAAAGATGAGGGATTTGGGGTCACGGAGAAGGAAGGTGACAGAGTAATCAGGATAAACAAGAGGTATAAGAAGAAAATCAGAAGGGGGAAATAAGTACTTAGAATAGAGAGCTGAGCTCACTTTAGAAAGGAGTGCCTTTGTCTGAAATACACAGAGGAGGAAAGAAAGGAGAGGGAAGAGCTTTCAGAAAAAGAGACGAGACTAAAGCAGATGAAGATAACAGGCCATTTGTAGACGGGACACAAGTTGTAGAAGGTGGAGAGACCCAGGAGAGAGGAGGAAACATAAAGCTTGAGATAAAGCTGGCAAGTTACAGACGGCCAGAGAGAGAAGAGAGGGGTACAGAGGAGCCTTGAAGAATTAAATGAGATCACATCAATATGGGACAGAACAGCCAACACAAGGAATAGGTAGCACAAATCGCATAACATACCCAAGGCCTGTGGGGCTCTGGGAGATGAGAAGCTGGTTATAATTTTAGCACAAGGAACAAGGCTTTCTAGAATGATGGAAGTGTTCTGGGTGAATAGGGACCACAGGGCTAGTCAATAGGAGGAGAATCATATAAAGACAGGATTCGTGTTGAACAAGCACACGATGGATGTGTGAAAGGAAATCTTTGCTGGAAGATATATGTTCAGAATGTTTATTCGTAAGGAGAAATAATCATGTTTGCAAATGCACGTGCCCCACAAGAAGTAATGTGAAAGGGAAAATATATGCAAGGATATGAGGGCTTAACTGCCTGCCAGAAATAGGTAGGATTGGGAGGGGATTTAGCAGTTCATTAGTATACCTGAAATGGAAATGGAGTAAATCTTTGAAGCTTCTATTTAGAATCTGTTTTAAGACTTGAGAAAGAGGTCGGCGTGAATATAGCAGTTACATCATGGGCTTCATCAAAGATGCCTAGTGGCAAATATGTTTCTTGACTTTCCAGTGGAATGACTTCGTGCCAGACATTTTGACAGCTCTGAGCCTCAGTTTCCTCGTGTGTAAATTGGATTCGCTGTGTTACTATGATGATAAACATAGATGAATAAGATGTGATTGGGCCATTGTTCGTTTTATTGCTAAATGCAAATGGTATGAAATTCAAATGTAAAGATGGTCCAGTGAAAATTTTTCCTGGTATATTTTAGAGAAGATACAATTTCTAATATTACTGCTGATGCTACCTATAACCTCTTCCTCCTAATTGCTACCACTATTGAGGATTTACCCTTTCCCCAACCTTGTGCTGGCTCTTTAAACTTATCACCTCTTAGTCCTCATAATCATTTACCAATGTGGGAGGAATCACACCCATTTTCCATATAAGAAAACTGAGGCTTGGAGAGGTTAAGTGACTTGCCTGAGGTCTCTCAGCTAGTAAGTGGAGGAGCCAGATTCAGACCCCTTTCTGACTAAATCCAAAGCATGCCAGCAGCCTCAAAGTGGAGAAAATGTAGAGAGTTGGATACTGTCTTTAGAAAACAGGGTTAGACTGATGATGCTGATTCCATTGCTAGGATTCCTCTATTTTAGTTCCCACTAAGCCTACAAACATGCCCTTGAGGGAAGATCCAAGCAGAATTGTTCTAGTGCTGCTTGGGCTTCAGGTTTTAGAAGGTAAAAAAGGATGGCACTAGTGGACAGTATTTGGTTGGTTTCCTCTCCTCATTTGAAAATTCTGATGTGCAAACTTGATGTTCTGCCATTAAAAAATAATTACGATGAGGAATGAGGCTGTACTGTATGAGGAGGGGAAAGAGCTCTGTCTAAGGAGCAAGGATTCAACTTTATGGAGAAACTTAAGGTGATGGGTTTGGACTTTTGAGCCTCAGTTTCTTCATCTGCAAAGTGAAGGAGTTGATCCTTTTCATCTTTTTTCTTTTTTATTTCTAACAAGCTTTGATCCAGTCTCTGGTTCTTCTAGGATCAATTTTCCAGACAGTGCTTAAGTTCCTGTGGTCTTCCATTAAAGCTGATAGGAATTCTGTCCCATCCTTCTTATGGAGATAGACAGGACCCTTATTTCAAGGGGTCTAAGCAAGGGAAGGGTGTGGGGACCACTGGATATTTTATTATCCTATTGTGCCTTATTTATCCTTAATTCCTGAGGGCCTAGAGCAGTGCCTCTTAGATATCTGATGAAAGAATGGATAAATGGATGAATACCATTTTATAACTCTCACTCTGTGCTAGGCTCTTGACATCTATTATCTCAGTTAACTTTTGCAACAACAAAACAAGGAAGAAGCCATTGTTTACCTCCTTGTATATTGCAGGCACAGATACGGAGCAGCAGCTCAGCTACTCATCGAAGGCTTCACAACTAGAAGGTAACAGATTTAGGATCAAAATCTAGGCTGTTTCTAACTCCATAACTCGTGCTTTTAACTACTTGAATCTGTGCATCTCTCAGGGGGTGGCTAAAGACACATTTAAATACCTCCCAAGTGGAGTGGTCAATAACCATCCATTCCTTTGTAAGTAAAATGAAATCAGTGGTGGCATGAGCACCATTTGGTAGTGTCTATGGTACCTTGCCACTTGGGGGACATATTTTATTGGGAAACAGTAGCATATGGGTCGAGTTAAATTGTACTTTGTTCTAACCTGGTAACTTTTTAGCCCCTGCGCTTTCTCTTTCTCTGCCTTGAAACCTATGTTCCACCCCCACTGAACTGTTTACTCTTTGTGTGTATCATGTGGTCTGTTGCCTCTGGACTCTGCACAACCTGAAGTGTAATCATAGATTCTCTTGGCTGACTCCTTAACTTGACTGTTTCTCCTGAAGGACCTATAAACCACCAAGGGCTGGCCAAGGCCTTGCATATGGTGGTTGCTAAGTAAATGTTAGCCAAATACAGGAGTTCAAATGATCCTAGAGTTGATTTTTCTCGTGCCCAGAATCTACACAGAGAAATGACTGAGTTGGAGCTAGTTTCTGTCACATGTCCTGTGTTCCACAGGCTAAGCTGTGCCTGTGACCTTGAATTTCTGGGAGTGAATGCCAGTCCAAGGAAGGATTTTATGTGAAAACATCCAAATCCAAAGTTGTCTTATTTCTCTTTTTTCAAAATTTACTAGCATTTTATTTGTGTTAATTTGCAATGTTTGAACAATAGCCAATCCCTGAGTTCTTCATCTGGGCAGTGGGATTAGAGGGTCTTCTATGGAGATCCCAAGAAGCTGTCTTCCCTAGCTACTGTTGACCCTGGGGAGTTATCCCATTTGGTGTCACTTTCATCATTGAAGATCTGGGTGGCGGTCTGTGGCTTGCAAAACCAATCACTTTTACTCAAAGAATATGTCATAGTATGGGGCAAAGCTAAAATGCTCTACAAACGTCCTTTACATACATTCTTATTGATCCTGATGAGGTTCCGGGAACAAGTGCTAATGAACCCATGAAAAATTTGAAGCCCAGAGGAGGAAAATGATGTCTCCAGGTCTCCCAGCCAGAGCTGGGTCTCTGAACTCTTCACTATTCTTCAAAGCCCAATGTGTCCTGTGCCAGGAAACCCTCACCTAAGCCTCAGAGGGACAAACTTTGATAGTCTTTCTTCAAAGAAATATCATTGCTTTACAGAGGAAAAGAGAAACTAGTGTGTGCTAGATCCTCCAAATACATTTTAAAATAATCAAAGACCTTGTCATTTCCCAATAATTGCAGCCCCTTCACAATATCAGTTTTATGCATTCCACCCTCTGACTGCCAGCTCATTTTCTCTAATATATGCTTACAACTTTATTTAATACTACAGTCTGTTCCTCCATGCTGGAATGCCTATTTCTCATTACCTTACTCTATTTTTATTTTTATTTACTGTATAATTTACTTTTTAAAGAATATTTATTATCTGCCCTTGACCACTAGAATGTTGACTCACTGAGGCATGGATTTCTGTTTTGTTCACTGATGTATGGAGTTTGTGCTTGTGATAGGTAGAGTAATGGCCCCCCAAAGATGTCTATGTCCCAGTCCTCAGAACCTATGAATATGTTACTTTATATGGTAGATGAGATTCTACAGATGTGATTAAAGTTAAAGTTCTTGTGATGCAGAATGATCTTGAGTTTCCCAGGTGGGCACAGTCTCATCATATGAGTTCTTAAAATGGAGAATCTTTCCTAACTGCAGGGTATCAGCAGGATGGCAGCATGACTTAGAGGAAGGGGGCCATGAGCCAAGGAGTTGTGGCTTCTAGAAGCTGAGAAAGGCAAGAAAGTGGATTCTCCCCTAGAGGATCCAAAAGAAGAGCATCCCTCCTGATATGCTGATTTTAGCTCAGAGATCCATGTCAAACTTTTCTCTACAGAACAGAAGATTGTTGTTGCTTTAAGCTCCAAAGTTCATAGTAATTTGTCACAGCAGAAGCAGAAAACGAATGCAGTGCTAAATAAATAATTGCTGAAAAAATGAATGGATAAGCCTCCTGTCAACCTTGGGAGTTAGGGCTCTTGCCTTCATGATGAGAAAAGAGACGCGGTGAGGTGAAGCAACTCGGTCAGTGGCTCCCAGCGTGTGGTTAGCAGAGCTGGGTCTCTGCTTTCTGACTCCCGGCCATTTCACTACGTCTCCTTCCTTGGTGTGGTCTGAGAGGATGTTGGTGTGGTTTCGATTCTCCCAAGCACACACAACACATCATCATATTGATTCATCCTTAGATAAGATGGACAGGAGGACAGGTGTGTCATCAACAAAGAGAGGGTGAGGGACAATAAAAGCATTAATATGCCCTCTGCCACTGAGGGACATAATTAAAAAACTCAGCCTCAGAGCATCTGCTCTGTACTTACATACAGACCAATAAACAGAGTCATCCAGCAGCTTCTTTGTGGCGACCAAAGTGAAGCAGGCACATCTGCCTTAAGCATCTTGACTTCTGAGCCAAGGATGGAAGCTCATCAGATCAGGTCACCTCAGGACCAGGGTCTGTCGGGAGGACTGTGAAAGCCATGGAGCTCGAAGTTTCGTTTCACACCATCAGTTCTAAGGTACACCTTGAAACTAATGTGCAATTGTTACTAATAAGGGATAGGCAAAAAAGCTATTAAGTCATAGTCTCAGGAAACTGATTGTACAGACACCACAGATTTATTTTGGTGGATTTTGGAGCCTCTGTGCATAACAGACTAGCCAAGGCAGATGGTGCAGAGACTGATTTTCTCATAAAAATTTCCATTGAAAGCTTTGCTAGAATGGGGCTGGGTCTCTGCCTGGACCTGAACAAAATAAAGACACTCATATGAAAGGAGAGAGCCAGCAATCAGCACTAATGACGTATACAACTCTTTGTACAAAGCAGCATTTAATCTATAGATGTTGGCATGTCATCAGTATTGTGTGACTAACTCCTCTGTATAAAAATACCCAAGAGCCTTATGCTTTATGTTCTGGACTCCAAATGATTACACTATATCCATGACTAGATGTACGAAGGCTGGATTGATTACCCCAGGCTCTCTTCCTGCATTTCAGTTTCCCTCTCATTTGACAGGTACCAGCATCCATTTGTTCCATTATCTTCCAAGTTTGAATTGGAAAAATAAGCTAAATCAGAACAGTCTTTCTTGAGTTATAAAACCAACCATGTGAAGATGCTTCGAATGCTGTTCTGCGTATACATAACTAAGAATCAGCTCCTCGTGGTAATTTTGCAGGTGATTAGTCTGTCATGTAGGAGCATCCCTTCGGGAATGACAAAGGAACACGAGATTGTATTTCTTTACAATAAGCAGATTACTCGAGAGAATTTCTCTCTCCCCACCCTCTTCTCTGGAAATCTTTTGCTAATGTTTTAGGAGAGGAGTGAAACCCCAACTTAAGAGGAGACTGTAGGAGACTCATAATCATCAGTTCTTAACATTTCACATGTAATCAGCAAATGGATGGAGATGCTGCCATGCAGTGTGCCAGGGTTGGGGTTGAGGGAGGACTTAGACACAGCCTCCCTATCAGACATTTCCTTTTACTGTGTATTGGGCACGTTCCTCTCCATCCTCCATGTCATAAATCAAACACTGCTTCCTTGGTGAAGCCTTTCTTGATTCCCCCAGATAGGCCTAGGCTTTCCCTCCTGCTGTAACGTGTTCATTAGTGGGCTTGGCACTGGTTTCTCTGTCTCCCCATGGATTTAGCCTGGTAGGAGCAGAGAAGCCTGTGCCATTTCACTGTTGCATCCTCAGTGCTTGGCATGTGAAAATGACAGTAGTAAACATGGTATTACTATTGTTATCACCATATCTCAGGCTTTGTACTAAGCAGTTTCTTAGAATTCACTTTGCCCTATTAAATTCCATTATTGAGTAAAACAGACTCCCATTTCTTATGTCTCAGCTTTCTCATCTGTAACAATGAATATATGAATTCTGGCCTTGTAGGTTTAGTTTATAATATACCATGCAGTATATGGTAGATGGCCAGTAATTGGAAACCATTGTCAATGTTAGGCAAGGGAGGGAGATACAAACTCTTATTATAAATAGCAGAGTGACATTCTTAATAAAGAGAGATAGCCAGACTCCATGGTGATGTATAGCGGGCCCCAGTGAATTCGGTACAGATAAGGTAGGCTTGGCTGTGACTTGAAGGGTGAAAGTTCCAACAGGCTAGGCTCAGAGGTGTGGAAGGAATTCCAAGATGAGGAATGGCCTGAACTCTAACATGAGGTTGGAACGGGAGGATGAGGTTGAGTAGCTGTATCATAGACTTCATGGAGGCATGTGTTTGGACGGACACAACAACTTCAGGTGTCTTTGGAAACGGTGTGATATGTTTCAGTTTATATATTAAGACCTGGAATGGAGCAGCAAGTATTCAGGATCGACTGGAGAGTCCTAACTGGAACTAAGGAGATGGTGTGGCTTGACAGTGTCATGGCATGCGATAGATTAAGGAGCTGGAAGGAAGGCATTGGACCTGGCAAGGAGTCAAGAAACATTGCTGAAGGAGACTTAATCAGACTCAGACTTAGGAGCTAAAACGTATGTGAAAGATGAAAAGGAGGGATGAATTGTGGTTCACCTGGCCATTTGCAGCTGGGGATTTGGAGAATGAAGGGTACTAGTAATAATACAGGGAGTGCAAAAGATGAATAGGGTTTGAGCTGTTTGGTCACAGGTCCATATGGGAGTGTGCACCTGACCCTTTCCAAAATGCTTCCACAGCTCTTTTTCCCTTACTTGATCCTCCTAATAACCTCTTTGAGAAGGGTCTGAGCTGATCATGTTATCATATATTGACAGGAAAAGAAAGTTACAAACCCTAGTACAGGCATTAGGCCCTACTATGTGTAAGCAGAGAGTAATACATCCCAGACTTCAAATGATTGTAAACTAATGATCATTTAGAAAAATGAATGGGGGAGATAAGCTTCCAAGTGTCAGGTCTGGGGTTTTTAATAATCCAATTTTTACCAAGGAAAAGGACTACTCAGAGCTGCTCAGTCACAGTACTTAAATATGAGACATCTCATGAAAAAGTAACTCTCCTTTTTTCACTTCTCTCTCAGTTCTTGTAATTAAGTCAAGTAGAAAGTTAAACAATTTGTGCAAATAACATCCAGGTTATTCTCTCCAGCCTCCAGTGTTAACACCTGCAGAGCAGGCTCAGGCACAAGGTCTTTTGCAGATACCTAAATCAAATTAGAATGCAGTAGTATCATACCATTTTATTTTATATGTACCCTCTACTTTTGAAAAAAGATACGGGTTTTCCATTAATTTATGTAAAAATGTCTGTCACTTTAAAGCAAATTATTCAGTCTGTAAAAGCACAGGTATTAGAACTGATTAAAAAAAAAAAAGGAGACAAGTGACACCTAAATGACTGATACTTGAGTAGTATGTACCAAACAGTGTTGTAACATAAAGTAATCACGATTTAGTTAATAATGATGTTACCTGCTATTTCTTAAGGCATATTTTGGACTAGGTCCTTTATATGCATAATACTATATCTGCTTGACAGCAGTCCCAAGGAAGGATAAAGCCTGGGGCTTTAGGGTGAGACAGTTCTTATTCTTCTGTTTGCTTCTTGTGTGACTTTAAAAAAGTTATCCATTTCTGAGTCTCAGTTTTCATATATACAAAGGGAATAATAATACCTACTTCAAAGTGTTGTTGTAGAATTAAATGAAATAGTGAACAGTGTTAATACATATGTGTTGAATGTTATATTAAAGCTTTGCAAAGTACGGGACATATATTGACTTCTTGGCTAATGAATAACAAAATGTAGCTAAATAATAAAAATAACAGCTAGTATTGGGATGTCACTCTGTTGCAAAGTGCTTTATTAAGGATTTCACGTAGACTGACTTATGAATTATTACCATTTCCATTTGGGGACTGGAAAAACTGGGATCGGAATGGTTAGACAACTTACCCAATGTCAGAGTGTTAGTGAATGGTGGAGTTCAGACACAGGTCCTTGACTCTTGTCATGAAGATCTGATGTCTCTTCTCCCTCCACTCTGCCTCAGTTTCCTTGGCTGCAAAATGCTGAGAGTAGTAAAGTGTGTTCCGTACAATTGTGTTCCTTGTGTCTTGGGGATCAGATTGTATTCAGTGCATGATGCTGAATCTGTCCTCAGTTGTGTAATTTGGGAGGAAGTTGTTCCAGCTGGTTAATAAGCAGAAAACGGCATCGTTTGTGTTCTAAGGATGTCCATTTGGGTGAATGATAGGGGCCAGCTTGCCTGGTTCCAGCCATAGAGAGTTGTTAACATATAGTGATCAAACTATTGCTAGAGCAGCTAAACCATGCCTGGGAGGAGAAGACCCAATCTACTTGTTCGAATAAATATTCCTAACAAATCTGCCTATGAGCCATAGTATTAATCTCACTCTGGCTAGGTGATTCTTTCTTTGTTGGCTTCATTATGTTGGTTTGTGCTTGAGAACTGGAAGATTGGCTTGAGCTTTTGACTTTTGACTTGGCAATTCCAAGTGCAGTTGGCTGGGGTTGGTTCATAAAACTTTCTTATGTTGCATTTTAAGGAGTCTTAGAGGCCATCAACTTCAGAGTGTTTTTGCTGTTGTTGTTTATTTGTTCATTTTGTTTTGTTTATATATATAGTGATAACCTTTTTAAAGATGAGATTTCACATGTAACTCTACTGTATGAAGTAAAGACTTGGGAAGGGGTTTTCAGGTGGCGAATTATACCTACCTTTACCATCTTCTCCTCCCTCACAATAGGGGCCTTTATGTTAGGCCTTGAGACACCATTAAGAACCACCTAGAGCCACCCATAATACCATTTGTAAACTACAGGTTAACTTCAACTCCCAAAGGTTACAGCTCAGATGGTGACAGAGCAGCATTTTAAAGCTGGGTCTTCTGATATTAATTCCAATGCTTTTCTTACTCCATTACAATTAAATTACTGTAAAAAAAAAAAAGCTAAACAAAGACAGAGATGCTTAAAGTAGGAATGTTTTAGTAAACAGTGACATCCTCACTATTCTCCTTTTGGGTTCATGAAGAAGGCTGTTAAACATATGTTCGCAACCCACCTCCAAGTCGCTGAGGCATTCTGTGCTGCATTACCAAATTCTGTACATTTTGGTGACTCCTTCTCCCTAATGCAATGCTAAGAATAAGAAAACTCGCTGAAAACATATGTTGTGGTTCGCTTTTGATTTGGGCACAGATCATCCAAGTGTGAAAACAAAATCAGTTGCTCGATCTAATGCACAGATTTGCACATCTGTACTGTACTTACTGGGGGAATTATAATGTAGGTTTTATAGGGCTTGGCAATTTTACAAAGGCACATGAAGCCCAGAACCTCAAGTGATGCTTATCAGGGGCATGTCATGGTAGGCAATGCAGGTTCCTTTAATCCATTTTATAGCTGAGCAAACAGAAATCCAAATTTGAGGCTCACGTTCCACAGGATTTAAAACTGGGTCTTCAACTCCAAAACTCTTGCATGCGTCTCATTTTAAATTGAGGTAGAATATCAGTAGTTTTGGTCATTACTGCCAAGCAGACTCTGGGACTATGAATAATAATATAATGACAACTACTGCTGTTAATCATTTTGGGACACATTCCTTTGGTTGAAAGAGACATAAATTTGGAGTGCTGGAACAGAGTTCTCTCCAGAGATTTGGGAGGTTGTGCTGGACATCTGCTTGCTCTTTCAGATGCTGCGTCCACCTGTGGAGGTAACCTCTATTCTACTTTCTGTCTTAATTTTCTTATTCTGGATATTTCATAAATATGGAATCATATAGTATTTCTCCTTTTACATTTGGCTTATTTCACTGAGCATAATGCTATCAAGGTTTATCCATTAACGTAGCATGTATCAAAGCTTTATCCTTTTTGCGACTAAATAATATTCAGTTGTATTTTGTTTACATGCATGTGTGCATGTGTAAATGCCATATTTTGTTTATCCAGTCATTGGACATTGGGTTGTTTCCATCTGTTGGTTATTGTGAATGATGCTGTTATGAACATTGGTGTACAAGTACCCGTTTGAGTCGCTGTTTTCACTTCTTAGAGGTTTATACCCAGTGGCTAAATTGCTGGGTCACATGGTTATTCTATGTTTAGCTTTTTATTTTTCACAGCAGCCATGCCACTTTACATTCCACTAAACAATGTACAGGGTTCCAGTTTCTCTGAATACTTACTAATACGTATTATTTTCCATTTTTTTAAATAATGGTCATCCTAGTGGGTGTGACTTCGGATCTCACTGTGGCTTTGATTTCCATTTCCGCAGTAGCTAATGATGTTGAACATCTTTTCGTGTGCTTATTGGCTATATGTGTATCTTCTTTGGAGAAATATCTGTTGAAGTTCTTGGCCAATTTTTCGTTGGGGTGTTTGTCTTTTTTGTTGTTGAATTATATGAGTTATTTATCTATTATTTATATAATAGATGGATATTTATTAAAACCTTATCAGATATATGATTTGCAAGTATTTTCTTCCATTCTTTTGTTGTTCATGCTTTTGGTGTAGTTTCTTATCCATTGCCAAATCCAAGGCCATGAAGATTTTCCTCTGTGTTTTTTACTAAGAGTTGTATGGTTTTAGCTCTTATATATATGTCCTTGATCAATTTTTGTATATGGTGTGAGGTAGAAGGCCCATTTCATTTAATTTTATGTGGATATCCAGTTTTCCCAGCACCATTTGTTGAAGACACTATTCTTTCATCATTGAAGGTGACTGGTACCCTTGGTGCAAATCAGTTGGCCATTGTTGTGTGGGCACAGGTGAATTTTTGGTAGGGATAGACCTGAGTCGACATTTGAGAAATGCTCCTTTATGCCAACAGATTTCGTACCAGATTCCTGCCTTTTAACTCTTTCTATCAGATGTCATTTATCAACTCCATGTCTCTTCCCTCTATGTGTGTTTGTGTAACAAGGGAAATTTAGTTGAAGAGAACCACTAAGCAAGATAGTGCTGCGTCTTTTCCCTTACTAAAACTAGCTGATTAGGTTAATTTTCAGTAAGCTTTGTATTTTGATGAGTGTCTTTCTCTTAGAACAATTTTCTGTCTATTTCTCAATCCATCTGTCTGTTCATCCAGTCATTCATGAAAGCTTTATTAAGCATTTGCTGTGTGCTAGGACACTTTGCTAGGTGCTGGAGATACAAAGCCATCTCTGTCCTCAAGACACTCACAAATACCTGTTAACAAACATGTCAGCAAATAGGTGTTTGCCTATTCATTTAACAAACATGTATTGAACACCCAGTGTTTACCAGAGAATGCTGTAGGCACTAGGGATATAGCAGTGAATAAAACAAATATTCTTGTCCTTACTTGCTTAAATTCTTGCATTGCTAATCATCTGATAGGAAATAGCATAGTGAGAAAGAAAGGTCAGAATTTTTACTTATATATGTTAGGGTCTAATTGACCTTTGTAAACCCGGGTCTCTGGCATGGTAGGTGAGAATTCTGCCATTGGGCTACTGTTTCGCTGTCCAATATCTCTCTTAATTCAGAAATTTAAAAGAGATTAGTAAAGGTTTGCATATTCTTGATTTATTAGTGAATAAGGCATTGAGATGACAAAACTTTTTTTCTTAGGTAATCGCCATTATAATGGCTTCTGACAAAAATGCTTATCCATTCTTAGGACTTTTTTTGTTTATTCTTTTCCTCTTTATGTCTTGCCAAAACATTTAGCCTTATCATTGATCATAAAACTAATGATTTGTTTGTTTACTCAACAAATATTTACTGTTATACACAAAGGTTTTTGTTTATTTGAATTCATCCTAGGTACGCTTAGCATGCCTGTATCAGCAAATTTAGATTCCAGCAAAGGAGACTGTCTCCATGCATGTACCATAGAAAGGCTTTCAATCAAGAATTCTATTGGCCTTAAAAAAGGCACATGCCTCTCTTTATCCCCTTTGGAATATGCTTTCAGGGGGGGTCTGAAACAAGGCTAGAAAAATTGTATCCGATTCTTCTGTAATAATCCCTTAAGTATGTTCTGTGAGGCCTTGCAGAATGGTGCCACAGATATATAATTTGTAATGGGAAAAAATGAACTTGAATTTTATAAGAACCTAGCGATTATGTTCTTGAAATATGTTCAGGCTATACTGGCGGGGTGGGGAGGGGGGCACCCGCCACGATTTATTCCTCTTGGACAAGAATTTGCAACTGCTGATTTCTTTTCATCCACTTTTGCTAATAGATTCAGGAAGTAATTTTCAGATGTGGAAACAGTAGATCATAGATAATAAAAGTAGAGCATAGGCAATTTGGGAGGCAGATAAACTTAGATAGTTGAGATCTCTTCATCCCACTCCTTCCTGTTCTGTACTTGGAGCTGCTGTGTGTGATTCTCTTTTATTTCCCTATTAAATTCAAATGCTTTCAAACTGAGCCTGGGGGTGAAGGAGTTGTAGCAGGCCTGGTTGTGTCACACACACATACACACACACACACAGTTCTCTTCTGGAGAACTTTGTTTGCTCTGAACTGCTCACTTGGCTTATCAGCCCCATTATTTGTTATGAACATTTAATTGCTGTTGAATATCACCAAGGGGGCCAGGAGCTGGGCAGAGGACACAGAGGATGGAGAAAACAGATCAGAGGTAAAACATTTCAATCAATCAGCATCTTGATTTATTTCTTTAAGGTAGGCATGGAGGTAACTTTTTGCTTATAAAGGGGATGCACCAAGAAGTGTTTTATATATTCATCTTAAAGGTCACATGTATGAGCAGAAAGAGTTCTTAAGGACAATATCATATTATTACAAGATAATCTACTATTCATATTGTCCATGTAGGCACTCTGAAAGCAAAATGATATATATATATATTATTCTGGTTCTTCAGCCTTGCTAGAAAAAACCTAGAGCTAAGATGTATTTTTCTTGAAGGCAATGTCTGCACACGTCCTTTTACGGAGTCTGTGTGCCTTACTGTGTAAAGTCAGCTGGAGGTCATTACTGTTTTTATTAGGTGATTATATAATAAATATGAGGTGGGCCTCAATCATAAGCAGACCCTTTATGTGTGTTTCTGAACATTCTGGCTCTGAAGTGCTAAATTCCAAATTGGAATATTGATTGTCTGATGCCTAAATTACAGCCTTCCTCAAATCTTGAATTAGGCCTCAGGGCCCACGTGTCTTTCTGGAGATAAGTTCTTCTTGTAACTGGGAGATGTAAGGGCTTAATGAGTGGGGCCCACAAGGTGGGAAACCAAAGGCAGAGTCAGGCACTGTTACCCCCCTTGTGAATTATGAGGTATTAAACACACCATTTTATAGCATATATAAAGAAATTGTCATAATTTGTAAATGTTCCTGAGTTTCCTCTCGGGTAAGGCAAATACGAATGCAATCCTGGGCATGTTTGTGATTTCCTTACAAATACAATTGCATAGTTTTTCTTTTTTAGTTCTTTAGACGTTCCTTTAACTTGATCACAGGCGTCTTTCTCAAATTTTCTAATTCCATAAATATCCCAGAATTCTAAAGTTTGGCCCTAATATTTTTTAGAATGGTCAAGCACACCTTAAGCAGGATTTCTCAATCTCGGCACTATTGATATTTTGTGCCAGATGATTCCTTGTTGTGGGGACTGTTCTGTACATTGTAGGATATGTAGCATCGTCTCTGGCCTTTATTCTCTAGATACCAGTAGCAACCCTTCCCCTACCAGTTGTGTCAAGCAGACATGTCTCCAGACATTGTTCCTTGGTGGGTACAGTCACCCTTGTTGAGACCACCGCCTTGGAGTGCTGTCCTGTCAGAACCCCTCAACATGCTAAATATGGAATGAAGTGAGTCGCTTCACTTAACTGTATAAAATAAGAAGCAGATGCAAACCCTAGAGTTAACAAGACAACTTCATATACTGACTTCCTTCTGTATTTAGTGAGTCTTTAAAGACAGGTCTGCCATTTCATCTTCTCTTTATTTCCGTGGCCTTGCAAGTAATATCTGCTAGATGAATAAGAGAAGTCAAGCACATCACTAGATACTTCCGTAAGTATATGTTTTTACTTACTAAGAATCTTTATTATTCTTTTCTAACCTGGTGTCTTAATGACAGATAGCATATAGCTGTTTCAAATAAATGTTTGGATGCCTACCTGACACATAAAAATGCACTGAAATGGTGAATTAATAGAAAGCCCATGATTAGGTGCTACCCAAGATGTGGCAGCAGTCTTTGCTGTTGAGTGTGGATGTGGGATACTCCACAAATGGGCATCCTGAAAGGTCCGCTTTGTCTCCTTTGAACTTCACAGTTGATGTCTGGGTCAAAGACCAAGTCTGTTTGAATCTATGTTGGCAAGAGCGAAAACATTCTGGCTTAGTGGGGGATGAATTATTTTATCTAATGTTCCCAGATCACCACAGCTGTACATAGAGCTGCTGCTTATTCCCAGAAGTCCCCTAACTGCCCCCAGTGGCGCTAAGGCCAGCTTTAACAGATGGCTCCCTTTTGAAGGGCTGTATTTAAAGTTATAAAAAAGTCAGAGTATACCAGCCTTCCCAAGATTTGCGCTGAAACAGCACAAAACTTTAGTGTTATTGGAAGATGTTTGGAATTAGTTTTTAATCTTTAGATTTAAATTCATTTTCTAGGCCTGGACCGCTATAATGGTGTGAATTTTAAAACAACCATAAAAAAAAAACATTTACAAGGTACAGTAGATTTCTAGGTCAGGACCCAAGGCTTGAGGGGGAACGTGGAATTAAATGGCATTTCAGCTAAAATTGGAAAGGGTGTTAAAGATGACCTGCTTTGATCTCCTCGTTTTACAGATGAGGAAACTGGAAGTCATTGGGAGATTTAAGTGATTTGTCCAAGGTCACAGTTGTTTGTTTGTTTTGTTTGTGTATGTTTGTCTTTTAAATCTCAATCCCTCTTGCCCTCTTTTTCCTAATAAATTAGACATCAGATTCACAGGCATAGATAAACAGTGGTTTTCCTAGCATTTTAAAACAGTAGACCTAGATACGATACCTTAGATAAAGTCATGTGCAAATATTTTCTTTTACTTTATGTGTAAACAGAGACCCACAGAAAGGGAGTTGTGCTGTTGAAAAAAAAAAACAAAAAACAATAACTGGCAAAGCTGCAACTTGAATCCAGGTCTCTTCTCTGTTCAGTTATCGTTTCACTAAAGCATGCAGCTTTCTTAGTATTTTATTTTGCTTCCCTCCTTGGTGCAACCATTCATTCATTAGCAAATATTTCCTGAGCAGTTATTGTATGTTGGTGAACCAAGACAGAAAACTCAGCAAGACATGGCCCCTGTCCTCAGGAGCTGAGATTTTGCTGAGGAGCCTGACAAACCAGCAGACAATGTCCATAGAGCATCATATTAGAGATTAGAAGATGGTGTTAGGGAGGTGTGGGTTGACATTGAAGGCTCCTGTTGGAGGTGATATCTGGAAATATGATGGTCATTCCAGGCAAGTTATCATTCATCACACAGGATGAGAGGAAACACTGCACTGGGAAGAAAGCCTGGATCCAGAGTTAACAGTGCCTAGAGCATAGATGTCATTCAGAGTCCTGCTACATGACTTATTGCCTGGTTGAGCGTGGTTAAGACCCACCATACTCTTTTCCTCATTCTGGATGGTCATTAGAGTAACACTTATTTTAATTATACTCACACATACCCCTTTTTGAGATCTAGGTCCCTGATCCTGGGTTAAGTGCTTGGATGTTAATCATGACCACATGAGGGCCCCCCAGGTTTCAAAGGAGGAGGTTTCTTGGTGGGCTGGGGTCAGAGCCTTGATTTCCTCCCATGCCTAAGTCCAGAACCCCAAGCTTGGAACCATCACTCTGTGCTTCCTCTGGGATTGCAAGACTGTCCTGAGGATCCCATGAACTGATAATAATTACAGAATGGAATATACTAAACAAATGTTAGTTGTTCTGTGAAACCACTTTTCCTCTTAGGTCTACTTTGTAGACCCATGCATGGGGACAAATGTATGCATTACTTGTATGTCTTATCTACTACTTTTCTATTTAGAAATGGGATGTGTGTATACTGTATTTATGGTGCATGGGTAAGATATGAAAAAGAAAAATGTTAATTAAGCATAGGCAGTGTTTAGGCCCTAGAAGGAAAGAATATATTTTTCTGACTGTTTAATATCTTCTTCTTAGATAATCCTTTGAGTTGATGCATCTTAATCAGAGACAGGGTCAGTTCTCTTTTCCACCCCATCCCCTATCCTATGGTTGGTTTGTTTTTGCTCCCATTGATTAACCTCCTGCTGTTTGCCAGCTATTGTGATAAATGCTCACAGCACCCTTACTAGGAATAAGGAAACCAAGACTTGGAGAGGTTCCCTGACTTGCTGCTAGCAAATGGAAGAGGCAGGGTGCAACCCCACATGTGTCTAGCTCCAAAATTCAAGCCTTCACATTAAACAGTGTTGTCTATTTTTTGATGTGATTCATTTGGACACTTCTTGGTACTCAGATGGAGCAAATATAATGTTTGCTTAACTGGAGTCCTACTGAACATCCCTTCAATCCCCACACACCCATCTCCCCACCTTGATTTGTGACCTTTCTGTTAGTGTGCTTCCAATTCCAAATAGTTCTGGGAGGTGAGAAGTGGAAATACCTCTTGGATAGGTTTACCTGTGTTGAATGGCAGGGCAAGTACATGGCTGGATGGGTAGATTTGGATTTTACATAGTTTCTTTATATAGCCACTGTTTTTGTAGCATTTATTGTTTCATTTATTTGATTCTCATGGCAGTCTTCTGTGGTGTTACGCTCTTCATTTTTCAAATGAGGGGATGAAAATGTGCAAATACAGAACCCATACTAGTCCTTCATCTTTGAATCACTGGTCAGTCTCTGGAAATGTGTGTTCCTCAGGTCCCCAAACATAAAAGATGCTGAGCTCTGGTTTGACATCCTCTTCCTGACTCCAAAGTGCATGCTTTCTTAAGGTGTGTTTTTTTGGTGTGACCTTTATATTGTCATTTTATGTTCCTGGGGATTTCTCGCTTCCCAATCTGCTAAGAGATGTTCAGAAAAGCATAGGAATTTAACAACACAGACTCTGCTGCTGCCTGCCCATGTTCCACCCCAGCTCTGTCACTTACCAGCTGTTTGACACTGGGTATATTCTATATTCTTTAGGCATTATGAGCCTTGTTTTTTTTTTTTTTTTTTGCATGTGCAGGTGCTGGGAATTGAACCCGGGTCTTGGGCATGGCAGGCAAGAATTCTACCACTGAGCCACATAAGCCTTGTTTTTAAGAAGATAGTGACAGTATCAAACATTTGAGATTGATGTAAAGATTAAATGAGTTAATTTATGTAAGTATAATACTTAGAACAGTGTCTGGCATATCATAAGCATTATCTATAGGTATTACCTATGATTATAATGAGCTTTTTCCATTTATAAACATTTAATAAGTCCCTGCTATGTGCCACACACTGTGCTGGATAATGTCCCTTTCAGCTCTGACATGCAGTGATGGAAGTGAACAACCAAATGCTCCAAATTTAGGGAACGCACTCTCTGTTAGCTTCAGGAGACTTATGCTCCACTTACAAATTGTTAAGTGTAAAATGAAAAATATGTTACACTATTACTTTCTTTTATCCATCTTGGTCACATAGGTGGATTATATTTTACTACCTAATTAAGAGTGATAAAAAAAATGGAAAGAAGCACATTTTTAGCTTTTATGTAGGTTGAAATGTCCTGAGATAGAAAACAAACTCATAGACAGCAAATACAATAGCATAATTTCAATTAGAAAATCCATGGACATCAGTAAATGGAGTAATGCCATTTTGCTGTTTTGGTCTGGGAAATACAAGAAATCAACATATTTGCACATATTTGTACATACTGTCCTTGGCAGAAGGACACATTTGGGTATGAAAATTACATTCAGACCACTGTATTTGCATAGTCCTGTCTTTTTTTTTAGCCTTTTCCACTGCTGTGCATATCAGGAAAAAAGTCCCTGATTTCATGTAAACCAGATTGAATGGGGATAAACTGAACAGGCTTAGTATATTTCCTCTCCTTTGGAATTAACATGTAAATACCAGTTTCTCCTTTCCTGCAGTTTACAGGATTTAGCAAGGAACACTGGAAGGAGCCTGGACATTGGGGTCAGATGATCTATTTCTGCCCTTATAATTTCCTAGACAACTTGGGCAGGATACAGTACCTTTCCGAGACTTTTTCCTTCTCTATAGCATGGGGCAGTAGTTATACTTCTCCCAGCCACCAGAAGTCTGGCATGGTGGAAAGTGCATGAACTTTGCACTTCGAGATTTTCGTTGAATGGTGGCCCTGCTGCCTTATTTAACTGCGTAGATTATTTTTTCTAGTATAATCTATTTTTTTATTGTGAAATGCAGAATATATACAAAAGTCTGTGGCAATGTATGTATCTGCACAGTTTATTAAACAATACTAAAATAAAAACTCAGGTGTCTATTCCACAGGCCAAGAAGTAGAAGCCCCTGAGTCCCTGGAAGTCTTTTAAGGGTCCTCCCTGATACATCCCCCTCCCTCCCTTTCTCCCTGAAGGTCAGTTCTAGCCTGAATTTTGTGTTAATCATTTCCTTAATTCCTTTCCATATGCATCTCTAAACAGGACATTAATTAATTTCATTTTGCCTTCTTTTGAACTTCACATAAAGAGAATCATATAATGTTAAATAGATTCTGACCACTTTTTCTCATGATATTTTCATGATTTCTTGATATCGGTGCTGTAGATATAGTTCATTAATTTTCACTGCAGTATAGTATTCCATTTTAAGAACATGCCTTTATCTGATCTAGTAATGGGGGAGGGGGCATTTGGCTAGTTTCTGGTTTTTCACTATTACAAAATATGCTGCTATAAATGTTCTTCTATCCCTTAGAATCTTAAGTTGAAAAATACTTTATACATCACTTGGTCTGCTATGCTGCCTTAGCATAGTTGCTTTTCATATAAGACAGATGAAACCTAAGAGGGCAGTGTGAGTCCCAAGATTTCACAGCTAATGAATGGCAGTGTGCATCAGAAATCCAGGTCTCTTATCCTGGTTTGGCTGATCTCTATGACTAGATGTCATAAAATTGCTTTTTATTTTAATCATTTCCCCATGCTTTTGATATTATAGTTTTGGAACCTTCATTTGGACTAGCTCCTCAGTATGCTACTAGAGATACTCTTGCTATTTGCTGTGAGATATTTTCTCTCCATCCCCAAAGTTTGGAGAATGATGTTTTCTCTTGGGCAGTGTTCCATTAAGGCTGGCCCTGAGTGCACCACATGGCTATGAACCTGTCAATAAAATTCTTACTTCTTCAGCAGTGAGCACCTTGGAGACATATTTCAGCCAGGGTAAAAATTAAAATAGACCCACAATGGCCAAGGGGGGAAACTGCTGAGGAAAGAGGATCTGAATCTTTACAAGGCACTTTCTTAGGAAATGAATGTCCTTTTACTCTAAATAGGAATATTCAATTTTAGGCCTTTTGAAAAAGAATCTCTTTAAGACTGAAATTAGATTTGCGGCCAGTGGAATGAATTTGAGATGGGTGATTCTGTGCAGTGGTGGGACGTTTGAACTTTCTGAGCAGCTGGTGGAATAGCTGAGCCACAAACAAATACCAGCTGATTTTAGCACTTCTGATTTGTAGATGTCCTGGCTTGATATCTGTGGTATTTGGCTTACTTGTAAGCTCTCTTTTTGAAGCCCCTCAGTACTTTTCTCCAGCTCTGCCCCTGATCAGCTGTGTGACTATTAGTCAGGATTCTCTAGAGAAACAGAACCAACTGGAGATATCTTAAATATAAGATTTATAAAGATGTCTCATGCAACCAGGGGAACAGAAGAGTCCAAAATATGTAGGGAGGCTGTAAAGCTGGCAGCTCCAATGAAGCTCCCACAGGCAGGGCTTTCTGGCTCAAGAAGTGAAGGAATCTCTCTTCTTCCTTAAAAAAATTCAACTGATTGGATTATCTAGGTGGAAGGCACACCTTAGTTGATTGCAGATGTTATCAGCCACAGATGCAAACAACTGACTGATGATTTAATACACCAGCCTTCCTGTTAACCACGCAGCCACGGAATATCCTTGCAGCAGAAGGATATTAGTCAGTCCAGTGCTTGACTAACCATCAACTGGGCATCATCACTTGGCCAAGCTGACCCCAGAACCTAACCATCACAGTGACCTTGGGCAAATCACTCCCCTTCCTGGGCCTCATGCCCAGCATCCTAAAATGGGAGTAGTAGCTAATATTTATTTAGAGCTTATCATGTGTCAGACACTGTGCCAAGCAGTTTGTGTGAGTCGCCTTGTTAGCCTTCACAACAACACTATGCAATAAGAACTATTATTGTTCCCATTTTACAAGGAAGAGCTTGAGGCACAGAAAATTGAGTCATAGTTACCCTGCCTGATTTCCAGTTAACAGGGTTTTGGAAACTTGTTCTGGAAGAGATCTGTTTAGGCCTCTATCCTTCTTACTCTGTAATCAGGAGCTGTTCTTTATAAGTTTCCATTCTCCCACCTATCCCTTACACCACTGAGGTCTGCCCACTTTATATCGTCCATCAGCCCTGAAACCTCAGAGAAGCATGTGGCTAGGATTCTGAATTCTTGACATGCATTTGTCTGAAGAAAGCGTCCACAGTTTCTATCATACATGAGAGGGATCTGTGACCACTAAAAGTTTATGAACTTTTAGATGTTAAAGTCACTAAGACAAACCAATGTCACGAACCATTTGAAAACAAGGAATCGGTCCCTTTTGCTTGTGATTGAATAAACTTTCAAAGGCTTTGACTTGCTGCTTGCTTGCTTGCTTTATTTATTTATTTATTTATTTATTTATTTATTTATTTATTTATTTATTTATTTATTTATAGACATTGTCAGTTTATAGAAAAATCATGTAAAAATTGCAGCATTGCCATATACTTCCTCTTGTTGATACTTAACATGCGTGTGGTACGTTTGTTATAATTGGTGAATGAGAATTAAAATTGTACTATTGGGCAGCTGCCATGGCTCAGCAGGCAGAGCTCCGACCTGCCGTGCTGGAGGTCTGGAGTTCGATCCCTGGTGCCTCCTGCCCATATGCAAATTTAAAAAATAAAAATAATAAAAATAATAAAAAAATAAAATTGTACTATTGACTGTAGTTCATGATTTATGCTAGATGTAACTTTTTGCCATATACTACCCTATTAATACTTTGAATTAGTGTGGCACATTTGTTATAATTGATAAAAGAATATTTTTATATTTCAATTATTTTTGTGTTTAAATTATTGTGAATAATGCCGCTGTGAACGTCGGTGTCCAAATATCTGTTCAAGTCCCTGCTTTAAATTCTTCTGGGTAAATACCTAGTAGTGGGATTGCTGGGTCACAAGGTAATTCTACTTTTAGCTTCCTGAGGAACTGCCAAACTGTCTTTCACATGGCTGCAGCATTTTACATTCCCACCAGCAATGAATGAGTGTCCCTGTTTCTCCACATCCTCTTTAATGCTTGTAATTTTCTGTTTTTTAAATAGTAGTTATTCTAGTGGGTGTGAAATAGTATCTTACTGTGGTTTTGAGTTACATTTCCCTAATGGCTAGTGATGTTGAGCATCTTTTTATGTGCTTTTTTAGCCAGTTGTATATCCTCTTTGGAGAAATGTCGATTCAAGTATTTTGTCCATTTTTAAATTAGGTTGTCTGTCTTTTTGTTGTTGAGTTGTAGGATTTCTTCATATATTATTGGATATTAAACATTTATCAGATATGTACTTTCCAAATATTTTTCCCCATTGATGCCAAAAAGTTTTAAATTCTAAAGAAGTCCTACTGGTCCTTTTTTTTTCTTTTATTGCTTGTGCTTTAGGTGTGATGTCTAAGAAACCATTGCCTAACACAAGAGCCTGAAGATGCTTCCCTACATTTTTTCCCTAGCCCTAGTTCTGATATTTAGGACTTTGACCCATTTTGAGTTAATTTTTTGTATGGTGTGAGATAGAGGTCCTCTTTTGTTCTTTTGCATATGAATATTCAGTTCTCCCAGCACCATCTGTTGAAGAAACTGTTCTTTCTCAATTGAGTGGACTTGGCAGCCTTGTTTAAAAATCAATTGGTCATAGATGCAAGGAACTATTTCTAAACTTTCAATTCAGTTCCATTTGTTGATGTATCTATCCTTGTGCCAGTACTGTTCTGCAGTTTTGACCATTGTAGCTTTGTAATAAGCTTTGAAGACAGAAAGTGTGAGTCCTCTAACTTTGTTCTTCTTTTGCAAGATATTTTTTTGTTATTCAGGGCCTCTTACCCTTCCAAATAAATTTGATAATTGCCTTTTCCATTTATGCAAAGTAGGCTGTTAAACTTTTGATTGGGATTGCATTGAATCTGTGAATCGAGTTGGGGAGAACGGACATCTTAACAACATTTAGTCTTACATGGAATGTCCTTCCATTTAGACCTTTGATTTCCTTTAGCAATGTTTTGTAGTTTTCTGTATACACATCCTTTGCATCCTTGGTTAATTTAATTCCTAGATATTTGATTCTTTTAGTTGCTACTGGCTGCTTTTTTAATGATCTGATGAAAGGTTTTGGAGTTGTGAAATTACAATGGGAATTAATTGTAAGGAGTTCACCTAAGGAAGGAAAGGTGGTAGCCTATCTAGTGAGTTTGTTCCATACTTAGCACAGTATTTCAAATGTCTTTTCACCATTGAAAACAGTTTTGTCTATCACTTATTCAAAGATGGTTATAGAAACTATAGCAGTAAAGATAAGGGATTTTGTATGGGTCTATGCGTTTGTGTTTGTGTGCTTGTTTGTCCATGCATGCATTTATTTAGGTGGGTGATCAGCTTATACTTAATATAAAAAATAAAATTTAATGTTTTGTAGTTGGTGTCATTGAGAATGTTTAGGAGTAACCCCTTCTTAGTAAATAGCAGCAAATTTTTATATTCAATATATAGTAATAATTATAATTGAACAATTATAATAAATACTGACAATGGCTTATATTTATTTAGCACATCTTGTTTGTCAGGCTCTCTTTTCAGCACTCCACATGGAGTAACTAAGGTAAATATCAGAACTGCTTTCTGGAGTAGGTACAGTGTTGCTCTGTCCATTTTACAGATGATAACATTGAGGTAGCAAAGAGCTTAAGAACCTGCCCAAGCTACATATTAGAGCCAGGTTGGAATATGTCTGTTAATTCTGATGGCAGATATCTGATATGGGACAAATCTGCATTCATGTTTTGGCATGACCTTCATTGTAATTGCTTCACTTTTAGAGAATTTGGCCTCTCCCCTGAAGAATCAAGGTGAAGAAATCTAACATTAAATGCATCCTATGAGAAAAGGGTCTTTACATATGCTATTGGTTCTTCAGTACTATCACAAATATTTATTTATCATAACATTTTTTTCTGATCATTTTATCATTACCTGTTTGTCTTTTCCCTTAGACTATCAGCTGCTCATTTATCTATTTATTGGTGAGCTTTTGCTATGGTAACAAACCACCCTTAAATTTCAGTAGTTCTGTCAGCCACCCACGGCTCTGTTCAACTCTATTCCAAGGGTCTTTTTGTTCCAGGAACCCTGGCCCTAGAAAAGCTCCATCTGGGCCTTGTGGTTTTGATGACAGAGGGCAGAGATATTAAAAGTCAGAATTGAAGAGCAGAAGTACATTTAAAGCTTCTCCTTGGTCATGGTGTACACCAATATTAAATCGACCAAAGCAAGTCACACGGCCAAGCTTGACAACGGGGCCGGGAACATTTCTCCATCTACCATGAGACACTGGCAGTTGCATGGCAAAAGGCATAGATGAATAATCCTCTTATTAGGAAGGACAAAGAGAGTGGGGAGCAATAATATATGGTTCCACCATCTGGTTATTCTTGGAATTCCATTTTTATTCTAGAGGAAACTGAAGTCTATAGATGTTACATATATATAGGTCACATAATTAAGATTTGAACTAGTTTATCCAGTTTCACAAAATATCCATGTTCTTTCCCCATTTGGTTTTCAGCTTCATCTCTTTCTGCTCTACAACATGTACTCTGTTCTTGGGACATACTGAGTTTTAGGTAATTCACGAAAACGATGTTTACATTCATGTAACTGTGGCTTAGTGTATGATGTTACATCTGTGATTGCATTTTCCTCTTTCTATACTGGTAAATGCCTTTTTTCTCCTGTAAACTTAGGGAATCTGAAAGCATTATTCCTTCCTCGAAGGCTGGGTTGAGAGTCCTTCCTCAGTATTCCTTTGTGATATCTGTTTTCATAGAGCTGATTGCTCTACATTTCGATGCAGACTTCTCTCTTCCTCTAACATGACTGAGAGTTTCTGGAAAGCAGCAGGGTCTGTTCTTGTCTATGAGTCTTGTTCTAGTTTGCTAGCTGCTGGAATGCAACACACCAGAGATGGATTGACTTTTAATAAAAGGGGATTTTTTTCATTAGTTCTTCAGAGGATAGGCACCTAACTTTACACGGAGGTTCTTTCTTATGTGGGAAGGCACAGGGTGATCTCTGCTGGCCTTCTGTCCAGGCTTCTGGGTTCCAACAACTTTCCCTGGGGTGATTTCTTTCTGCATCTCCAAAGGCCTGGGCTGAGCTGCAAGTGCTGAGATGAGGTGTGCTGGTCTGCTTGGGCTGTGCTACGTTGAGTCTCTCATTTAAGCACCAGCCAATTAAATCAAACATCATTCATTACAGCAGGCACACCTCCTAGCCAAGTGCAGATGTAATCGACAACAGATGAGGTTCACGTGCCATTGGCTCATTTCCACAGCAGTAGAACTAAGCACCTTCACCTAGCCAAGTTGACACCTGAATCTAACTACCACAAGTCTCTGCAAAATAATTGGCATATAGAAGGTGCTATATATGTGCATTGAAGTAATCAATATATGAAGTTTTCCTATACAACAATGAGACTTATCATCCTAGGGTCAGTAATCTCTCAATTCATGTACATGTTACGTCAGTTGGATTTAAATAATTCCAGAACAAAGCACCTGGAAGGTTGGTCCACAATCATGACTTGTATTTTATTCTGTCTGCAGATTGTTCTTTCTTTTAAAACTTAGTGATTTTTGTACAATGTATTTCCAAAGTGATTTTTATGCCTCCATTTTCTAGTCTAAAATAGGCTCCAATTATTCTCTGTAATTAAGTGGTTTTATTTTATTAATTGTTTCTAACTTACAGAATTCCCTAGAGACCCTTTACATGTTTCCAAGTGAAGCCAGGAAGAAAAGCACATTAATTATACACACAAACTCCTTTCGGCGAATTAAACATGATGCACAGTGAACATGATATGACTCGTCCTCCTGAGCTATCAATCTTATTATTAGTGATGGCTTGTATTAGGAGTATTGACATGGGCTTATCCAAATTGGATTCTGCAAGAGTCATTTTAGTTTTTCACAAATGTAAGAAGACAAAGTAGTTTGATATGCAGTTTTTTTTTAACCCTCTCTTTTTGCTGCATGGCTAGGACTTTTCTGTTTGTCATAATACCTAATATTTCATAGCACTTTTGAATTTCTAAACCACTGAACTAGATATTGCCTTATCAAGCTGCGAGCATACCCAGGGGATAGGTGAATTTTACAGGAGAAGAAATTTAGGCTCGGTGCTTAAAAGTTAGGCCTAAATCATACATCAGTAAAAGGCAGAGCTTTCTGAGTTACTTGTATTTTTTTTTTTAAACCTTTCTCTGCTCAGGGCTACTTAGGTTTAGGTTGGGTCTAAACCCCTTTCCTGAAGCAACTGAAAGGAAATTTTAATGTATTCAAATTACATTGCCAACTCAATAAGCATTGCTTGGTGTATTAATCAGGGTTCTCTAGGGAAACAGAACCAACAGGAGATATATACACATATACATACATGTGTATGTATATATAATGTAAATATGAAATTTTTGTAACTATTTTCTCTCATGACTGCAGGGATGGGCAAGTCCAAATTCTGTAGGGCAGGCCTCAAGCAAGCTGGAAACTCTGTTGATGGTTTTCGATGAATTCCCTAAGAGAAGCTGGCTTGCTGAAGTACAGATGGAAATTCTCTCTTCTGATTGCTGAAGTCATCTCCTCTTTTAAAGCCTTCAACTGATTGGATGAGACTTATCTCATTGTTGAAGGTAATCTCAGTTGATTGTAGATGTAATCGGCCATAGATGCAGTCAACTTACTGATTTAAGTTCACGAAACATCCTCATGGTAACCATCAGGCAAAAGTGATTGCTTTATCAAACAGCTGGACACCATGGACCTGGCCTAGTTGATGCATGAACTTAACCATCACACTTGGGCACTTACAATATGCAAGATGTATCAGTGATAGAATCTGATATTTTTGGAACACGTGCTATAGTCCAAGTATTGCTCTGTGTGCTTTACAGGATTAATTGAGTTAATCCATGCACTGACCTTATTGGTAGGGTCATTATTATCCCCAGTTTACAGAGGCGGCACAGAGAGGTTAAGGAGCTCTCTTAAGGCCATGCAGCTAGAAGGTGGCACTGTTGGAATTCAAATCCAAGGATTGGGTGCCCAAACTCTTAATCTGTACATTAAACTGCTTCTCCAGGAATGGCTTCCTCCTGTTAAGAAGAAGGAGACAGTGAATTTCAAAGTAATCTTATAAATTGCCCTGGAGTGTATATGAAGGTGTCATGGAAAGTGGACATCAGTGCTCTCAGAAAGCATGGGCACATAGCTTTAAGTCCTTCATCTAACATTTGGCTACAGCTAAGCTCTGACACTATAAACTGCATTTCTCAAAAAGCACATTACCCTTCCAAAGCTTCTTTCTCTCTGAAAAGAGCTTATCGTGATGCTAGGAAAAAGTCCAGGAGAATTACCTTCTGGACTACAGTGAAAATCCCTCAGCTTGTGGTACAGATTCTGTGAGTCAGGAACAATTCATAGAGCCCCTGGTATGTGTTGGATGAAGATGATCTCCCCATCCTTGTCCTCAAGGAGCTTTCCAGCCAGTGGGAATAAATGTGATAACAACAAACACATAAAGCAATAGTTTGAGTTTCCTGAGGATTTCTGTTTGGGTTTGTTACATAAATTTTCATTGCAACTGCTTTTTTTTTTCCATGGGCAGGCTCCAGGAATCGAACCCGGGTCTCTGGCATGGCAGGCGAGAACTCTGCCTGCTGAGCCACTGTGGCCTGCCCATTTTTTTTTTTTTTTTTTGCAACTACTTTCAAGGTAGGCAATTTTACTTGGCTTCTACAGATTAGGGAATTGAGGCGGAGCAAGTTTATGTGACTTGTCCATTTTTAAGGGCAAGGTCTTTTCTCTAAATAAAATGTTGAAATGATTGAGTTTTACTGTCTTTTAAAGACTATATTCATTTAACAATATTCATTGACTTATCTACTGTGTGCCAGATTCTTTCCTAGTTGCAGGGGATACAGCAGTGAACAACAACAAAAAACATTCCTGCTCTCATGGAGCTTAAATTTCAGTGGAGGCAGATAGACGACAAATAAAATTAATGAGTAAATCAGATACTAGTTGGCGATAAGTGTGATGGAGGAAATAGAGTAGGGAAGGGGGGTAGCTAGTGGATTAGGTGGCAGTTTTATGTTGCTCAGGGATGACGTGGGTACGTGTGTGTGTGTGAGAGAGAGAGAGAGAGAGAGAGAGAGTGTGTGTGTGTGTATTGTGGTTTAGTTCCAACTAAAATTGTCAGTTTACCTCTCATCACCACAACTTCTTCTTCAGGCTTACTTTTTCTCTCCTTGACCTTCGTAAATACCAGGGCTTGTCTGCCTCTCTAGACTCATTTCATATCACTCCTCCATAAACTGTATTCCAGCCTTATCGATCTACCTGCATTTTCCTTGAAAATGTCACATCCTTTGCTGTCTTTGTGCCTTTATATGTGCTCCTTCTTCTGCTGACAACACACTCCCACCTCATCTGGGAAGCTTTTCTAAATATCGCTCCCGTTCATCTCACCCAACCACGTTATATTCCCATAGTACAGCGTGTTGGGACTGTTTATGTGTTTGTATCTCTACCTGTTGACTGTGAATTCTTAAGTCAGTGAATACTTTTTCTCTGTAGGCTTTTAATAATTGTGGCAGGAGGGAAGGTAGATTGATAGATAACTAGCTAGGAAAGAAGGAACAAAAGAAAGGAAAAAAGGAAAGAATGGAAGAAAGTTTAGAAAGAGACGGAAGAAGGAAGAAAAGAAAGAAAAAGAAAGGAAAGAAGGTAGGGAGGAAGGAAAAAGAGAAGGAAAAGAGAAGAGGGAAGAAAGAAGTCAGAGGGTTTTGATCAGATACGACAGATCAGAATTGATTTTCTAGGGGTATTAATTTTGGGGATCATGGCGGGGGGGCACGTCATTATTTAATTCTGGCATGCATCTGCCCTGCTTTGGAAGATCCTTAAAAGCTTCCATCTTTGGGTTAATAAGACACTGAGTTTTCCATGGCACCTAGGACTTCACTCAGCCGATAGAACGTAAGACAGGACTGGTGGGGAAATATGCCTATACAAATTTCTCTCATCACCACTTCCCAACAGACTGATGAATCGTATAAGTCCTGATTGAAAATTCTAATCACAGCTTTGCAGTCCTTCAGATCCTGACCGTTGACAGTTGATTCACTCCTTTTCATGCCTGCTGCCTCTCTCTAGTAATGGTAGCTCTTATGCATGAGTCTATCATTAACAGACAAAGCATGATGGATTGGCCGGGGTTCCCTTCATTCTTAGAACTGAGGAAATGCCTCTTTTTTCAGACACTCAGGGACTGTGTGGGACATTGTCATGAATGAAAGAAGAAAGTAATACAATATTGGATGTGCCTGTTTTCTGCCACTGCTTAGAGAGACAATGATGCATTGTGGGGAGTGGAATATATAGTATGTCTCCCAACCCCCATCCTCAATCCAACAGCCACTGATGTGGAAAAATCATTGGTCAAAATCAATACTCCAACTGAGTCTGGCGATTTTATTGATGGTGTATTACCCCATTCAAAATCAGAATAGTAAACAATTTCCAAAATTGAATCTCAAAAAAAACCCACACACATATAAAATCCTTGGACCTTTGAAATGATCTGAGGTCCAACAGGATTAGGATTGATTGATTTTTTTTCATTGGAAGTGGATCCACAGCAGTTCTCAAATCCGTGGTCTCTCTGGACATGATGCTATGAATGTCAACCAGATACTACTTGATTTTTAGTTTTTAATTTGATTCTAGGACCCCGAGTCTGTATTTAATGTTTCAGTGAGCAAAGCAGTTAGATTTGACTTCAGTGCAAGATTGATAGAAACGATTTTCAGATGCGGAATCAAAACAGAGTGAAAAAATGTCACGTTTAAATAAAATGCAGTACTCGGAGGCATCATGTGGTCTCATAATAAATGCATTCATGGTCCAAAGTTGACAGATTTTGAAGGAGAGTTTCTTTCAAAAATTTGAGGCGATTCATTTTTATGATTAACTGTGGTAAAAACAATTACTAGAGAATTTTTAAGTGCAAGGAAAAGAAGATTTGAGGTGTTTATAGATAACATCAGCCTGCCATCATTTTTATCCTTTGCCTCCCGTAAGCTCTGAAGTTGCGTGTGAAGTTTGTCTCAAGGCGCTGGAGTTCTGGGGGTGCTCAGTCATTCCAGGCCTCACCTATTATTCTGCAGTTTGCAAGGGGGAGGAATCCGAAGCTGTAGCAAAAGCAGTGTTGAGTAGCCCACTAGCTGTCAGCTCAAACCTGAGTGTGAAAAAGTCTGTATGACTCCATGCAATTTACCTAACCTTCCTCCATGCTCCTTTCTGTTGGGACAAAGTGAGATGATGAATGCTAAGCTTCTAGCATAGTACCTTGTACTCAGTAATTGGTGAATAAAGCAATGCCAAGCATAAGTAGTATTCATTTTACCAGCATTTATGAACATTGATGCTATTATTTATATTTGATCTCATAAATAGAGTTAAAGAAGACATGTCTTAGATCTCAAGAATCTTTTACTTAAAGGAGAGATGGTTGGACAAACAGGAAATGGAAAACTATAGGTAGAATAGTACAGAATAACCATATCTTCTTTGAGGACAGAGAAAGTGCCTTCTCAGTCTTGTCATCTGGTCTTGTGGTGTGCCTTGCTTGTGTGGGACACTCACTGCATGTCTTCTGAATAAGTGACATTGGAAAGGTAAGGAATGGGGGTGAAAGGTGAAATCGAAGTGCCCTCCCAGCGATTAATTCTAAACAGATGCATCAGGAAAGGCTCTCAGTTATTAGAAGGCCTGGAGTTCAAATCTTATTCCTTCAGTGTTTTGCTGTGCTATCTTTGAGCAGGTTATTTAGTTTTGGTGCCTCAGTTTCTTCACCTGTAAAATGAGGACAGTTATAGTTCCTACTCCACAGGGTGGCTGTGACGTTTAAGTGAGACAGTGGTGGGCGTTATACAGTGAGTGCCAAAGAAATTAGAGCTGGTATGATTAGTAGTGTTAAAAATGATACTATTAGTATCATTAGAAATAGCCAGCTTTTAAGCTTTTACATAATTTATTCAAACCTAAACTCTTTTTAACTTTTTTTATTAAAGAACTTGTGAGTTTACAGATCAATCATGCTTAAAATACAGGATTTTCATATGCCACCCTATTATTAACACCTTGTGTTGGTGTGCTATACTTGTAACAATTGATGAAAGCACATTTTAATAATTGTATTTCTAACTGTAGTCCATAGTTTAACTTAGGGTTCACTGTTTGTATTGTGCAGTGCATGTTTTTTTAAAAGTTATAGTACCATTTAAGCAATTTAATTTTTCCCCCTTTTAGCCACATTCAGATATATAAGTGCTGTTACGTTCACGATGTTGGGTACCATCCATTACCAAAACATTTCCATCATTCCGAATAGAAACTGTATAATTTAAACCTTAATTCCCCATTCCCTATCCTCTGCCTGAGTTTCTAAAAACATATTTTAGAAAGAAGTAATTTTAGCCTATTTACATATTTTCAAATTGTCGTAATCAGCTTTGTCAGACTTCACGTTAGTACTTTATGTGCATTTTCTGATCTTATTCTTATCACAAACATGGCAGAGCTTTCATTGTTGTACCCATTTCCAGATGAGAAGTGGAGGCTTACAGAGGTTAAATGATATAGTCCAGGTCAGACAGTGATGCAGTGTCAGGATGGGGTCCCACTCGGAATTCTCTTGACTCTTTGTCAGGTTCCTTTTCCATTTAGTCATGCCCTGTGTGCGTTAGGTGGAACCAAGTCAGCCAGGTTTAAGACTTTTACCTCCTTGGACTTGAAATTACGATCTTTTTTTGTGTGCATGGTTCAACTTTGATATTTTCCTTTTCATATGAAGGCACTGTAGGTGCTCACGATTTACATTTAGTTTTGATTCTTCTACTTTGTTTCATTTCCTTTTTGACTGTGGCTAAATACCCTAGAAAATGACAGGTGCAAAACACCCCATGTGCTGGGAAGCCAGGTAGCTATTTCTGAGCAGGGAGAAATGACAGATAAACACATGTGGGTGTTTTACACCAGCTCATTGTCAGTGGAGTGGGCTGCCTGCAGCTGAACGGACCCATGAAAGTCAATGACGGCGTTAGCTGGATTCTGCTTGTTTTCACTCACGCCAGGGAGCCAGTAAAACTCAAGTCAGTCCTTGCTATGGGAAAATCACATAAAAAAGTGTGTGTGTGTGTGTGTGTGTGTGTGGTCATGCACACATGTATATACATGACTCTTTGGCCTGTTCCCTGCCTACATCTGCAGCCAAGTTGTTATTCTCATCTCTAGTTTCACTTTATACAATTGCTGTACAGAATTCCTTGCAACTCCTCAGCAGTCTGTGCTGTTTTGTGCCTCTGGGCTCCTGAGCCCTTCCTTGCTTTGAATCCTCAACTTTCCTCCTTTAGCTGCCTGATGAGCACCTTGGTATCCTACAAAACCTGATTCAGACATCAGCCCTGAAGGTTTCCCTCTCTTCCTTCACAATCCCCAATAGTCCCCTTGGACACCAACCTCTGATGTTGTCCTTAGAGTGCCATGTCATAATTATTTATGGTCATGGAGCCAGGGTAGTTTAGTGATTAAATCAAAGTCTGTGGACTCTGAAAAACCAGGGTTTGAGTCCAGACCACTTCCTAGTTTAACCTGGAAGGAGAGAGTCCACCTTTCTGAAGCACGGTTTCTCATTTGTAGAACCCATATAATGATTGCAAAGCACCCAGCACAGTGCCTGGCCCATGGCAAGAATTCAAGGAGTAGGGAATGCTACTGTGACTACTCAGCATATCTGTCTCTTCCATTTCATCCAAGCTCTTTGAGAAGACAAGCAGGGACCTTGTCTTCTTTATATCTGAACAATCTCCTAGCACAGTAAATCTCTAGTAAATTCTGTATGAACTAAATCCATAGAATCATCTTATAGACCACAGGCTGTGATTTGCAAAATTCACCATCATCTTTCATTATGGGAACATTCATTTTATCTTAGTGTTTGGGCAGGTAAATGGAGCAGCTATTTTTCTTTGAGGGCACCTGAAGCCAAATGTTTTGACTTTGTGTGGAACCACCTGGGTTTTGGGATTTTTTTTTTTTTTCATCCTCAAGGTTAGTGGCCCATTGTAGTGCCAGTCGGAGGTTCCGGCACACCTTTGATGGGCCCAGCCTGTTGGGAACTTGAAATTAATGCTTCCCTCTCTGAGTGGCAGCCTGCCAAGTTGAACTTAATATGGAGAAAACTTATTCTGCTCAGCTTCCAGTGCTGAGTTGGAGCTGCATGATACTGTTTCCTGTGCTCCTGCCACTAATCATTTGAGATGAACCAACAACTTGAGCGTGTGTTTTTTTTTTTAATTTGCATATGGGCAGGAGGCACCAGGGATCGAACTCCAGACCTCCAGCACGGCAGGTCAGAGCTCTGCCTGCTGAGCCACGGCAGCCGCCCTGTTTTTACACAGCTTTGAACTGGCAGGTGTGGTGAGTTCCTATCAGTGGATGACAGCGGAAAATAAGGAATTGGGAGAAATGATGGAATCAAAAGAATCTGTGTTCGAATCCTGGTTATGCTACTTACTAGCTATTGGTACTTAAATCCAATTCCTAAAGCTCTCTGTGCTTCACTGTTCTCATGTAAAAAAAAAACAAAAAACGTGGGGTGCAGGGTAAAAATAGAATCTGCCTCATCAGTGAGAGGATTAAATGACTTGGTGCATGTTTCGCTTTTTTCAGGCCTCAGTACGTGGTAAATTCACAATAAAGGACAGATCATCAGGATAATAATTCAGGATGATATGCAAGCAAGGGTTAGAAAGAACTCTGGGCTCTTAGTGAGGCAGTTGCTTAAGAGATCAGGCCCTTTTATAAATATTTGTGCACAGTGAAAAAGTTTAGTACCATGGAGGTGAAATATTCACTGCCTCTTATTTCTTGCTCATGAATAAATGTGTCCATCTCAGGATAGCCACGTGTTGGTGAGATTCTTCAGATGTCATTGTTCAGGTAAGGAGGCTGCAATCAGTACTTTAGTCACATGAAAATATATGCTTTTGTAGTGACCCTTGGGTAAAGTACGGATGAATATAATTAGCTTTTTGTTCATATCCTTATTTTTTTTTCTAAGGGTGAAATTTCCTCACCATCATGTGAATGTATCTGATGCAGAATTTCTCAGCAGCCGCTGAAATAATGCATTTTGGCTTTGCCTTGAAGGTGCCTGAGTCATAAGACTATATGTTAATCATCAATCCTGAAAGGTGTCATTTAACAGCAGGGGAAATATATTTAGTCTGTGCGTTAATGGAAAAGAGATTATTTTCAAACATTTCAAAACCCCAAGGACCCTCTTCAGGGAACATCGTCTTTTCTTTTTTTCTCTCCTTTTTAACACATTTAGGAGAAAATTAGCACAGATTTCTATATTTTAGAAATGCAGCTTCTGGTGAGAAGCTTAATGTCAGAAAATGAAAGGCTAGACATGAGATGCTCAGTCAGTGTGGGAGCTGCCGTAGCTGGGTCTGCAGGGCCCTTCCCCAGAGAACCCTCTTCTTACCCAGAACGTAGTCACTATTTTACAAAAGTTAGAGCTGAAGAACTGTGCTGGGGGGATTATCACTGATGCCTGATGATTTGGGATGGAAAATACCCCAATTAAAGCATGAAGGAGAGATGAAAGGAGGAAAAACAAAGGAGGGTTGTGTCTGAAGGATCCAGGGTCCTGGGCGGGTGTTTTTAATTGGGTGACGATTTGACCCTTTTAGAATGGTGGTGCAAGGATAGCCCAGAGACTCTCAGAGACACATGTGAAAAAACCCAGGAGCACATGTAAAATAAAACTTACTTTCAATGCGTGGAAATGAATTTTCAGTTGCCTTTAAATCTAGGGGCTGAAGGTTTTCTGTTCCATTTCCAGATAGGAAGGAAATGGGCTTGAATTTTGTGTTAATTCACTTTCTTCCCCTACAGAAGGCTCAACCCATCTCTTACTTCTGTGGGTGGAACACTGTGTTTGAGTAGTGATGGCTTCTTCCCTGGAGAACTTTGGAGTCTCATTGGAGAGAGAAAAGAACCCAAACCAGACGTAGAGACCTAAACAGGAGAGGCTTTTCCATTGGAAGAAAGCCAAGTGACATAGTTGAGACTTTGCATGGTTGGTTGGAGTTGGGCAGGGGAGAGTTGGCTGCAGGTTAGATACTGAGAAAGCTTGATGGAGACTGAGCTTCATGGAGTATTTTTGGGGGGGAAGAAAAGGCATTCTGTGTTGCTTCATCAAGGGGAGATTGATTCTCAGTCCTGATTCTGAAGGGGTGAAGTAGGAAGAGTTTTGTCTCCTTTCATTGCCTCAGTTACTTCACCTGTACAACAGGGATGATAAAACCTACATCATGGGCACTGTAGAGCTTAAATGAAGCAATGGTTATGACACATCTAGTACTGGGCCTGACACATAAATATCAGTCCCTACTTTTCAGCTAACCTGCAAGCATCTTTCAACCATTTATGTATATTGTAAGCCATAGATAGCCTAAAGGTCACCTTCCACATGAAGACTTTCCTTTCACCCTAAACCCAGATAAATCTGCCGCCTCTGCTTTGGTCCTCTCTTTATCTTGTTCAGAGCTCTATTGTAGCTTTTGTTATAGTTCAGACTTAGTTTACAGTCTACTGTAGTAGACAGTGAGCTTTACTCATCTCTCTATCCCCAGCACTCAGCTCCTTGCCTGGCAAAGAGGAAGCACTTAGTAAGTTGTGAAGACATCAATTTGTCTCCTTCAGACTTATGGCAGTATGCCATTTGAGATGAATTTATATTCTTCAGCTCCTCAAAATACCCTCACTGCTTGCTCTAGGTAACCAAAGGGGGCCACGTGGTCCCTCTAGAAGGGAATCCTGAAAATTTTTCAGGTTTAGTTGAGGTTAGAATGAAAACCTGAAAATTTTCAGGTTTAGTTGAGGTTAGAACGAAAACAAAAGGAACTTTCTTACAGTTTCAGAGGGGAGATGAGACTCATCCATCGATGGAATTTTAGTGATTGTCCGTTGCCCCCAACATCTTACCCAGAGTATCCTGCCTACCTGACCCGTGTTCTTTTTTTTTTTTAATGCAGTTTTATTGTGATATATTCACACACAATGCAGTCCATCCAAAGTATACAACCCTTGCTCTTTTAAAAGTAACTTAACCACCATAGGATAGGGAAGGTAGATCTGCTTTAAAAAAATCCTGAAATACAGCCTAAAACGAAATTAGAACAGGCCTTTTGGATTAGCTTTGCCATTTTTGTCTTCCATTAGTGCTGATAATTAGCTGAATTTAGGATGGGCATTTAAATTATGGCTTAGACAACAAAACATCTCTAGGAATGAAATTGCTACTCAACTTACATTCTCAGTGAGATCTCAAAATCACTTAAATAAACAAGGTTTGAGAAGGCTGCAACGCTGGGGACTCTGAACTCCAAAACCAGAGTGGATCATCGCAATCAGGATAGAAGTTGCAATTGTGATGAACATTATCTCATATATTTGTGCAGCAAATTAAAGCTTATAAGGCTCTTTTTCACAGGAAAGAATCTTGGCAAATTAGAGGCAGAAGGGATCGTAGGAATTATATAATCTCTTAATGTTATGGGTGAGGGAACTGGGATATTTCATTTAACAGTCATGGTAAGCTATTTTGCAAGCCAGGCAGAGCAGATATTATTATTCCTGCTGCACCAGGTGATGAAGGCAAGAATTGAAGATGAGAAATGCCTGGGCCATTTTGATATAGTGGTGTGGGACTCTGCTAAGGTCCTGCTGACCCCAGGTACTTGCTTTTCTGGTTTGAATGACCTCTATTTGTTGACAGCTTCGCCCGCTCAGAGGACCTTCCCTGACCTCTAGAACTCAGCTCCTCTCCCTCCTGCCTTTCTCCAGTCATTCTCTCTTCTTACTCTGCTGTCATAGCCCTTGTGCCTACCTAGCGTTAGAGAATATTTTCATTTGTCTTAGTTTTGGTTTTCTCCACTGGAATATAAGCTTCACAAGGATGTGAACTTTGTCTGTTTTGTTCACAGCCGGAAACTGAGCAACTGAAACAGTTCCTGACACTTCATAGGCACTCAGATGCCTACTAAATGATTAAATAAATGATTGAATGAAGGAGATTGCAAATTCAGAATGGTCTGAAATAAAGGGACCTAAAAAAAACACACAAAAAGAACGAAAGCCTTGATGTATCTTGAAAACCCGATGTATGGGTCAGAGAAATGGATCTATCTATTTACAGTGCTGTAACCTCAGCTTTTTTTTTTGCAGGGGCAGGCAGTGGGAATTGAACCTGGGTCTCCGGCATGGCAGGCGAGAACTGTCTCACTGTGCCACCATTGCCCACCCTCTCAGCTTTTTTTTTAAAAGCAGTTTTATTGAAACATATTCATACACAGTACAATCCATCTGAAGTGTACAGTAAATGGCTTTTAGGCACAGAGTTGGTCCTTCATCCCCACAATCGATTTTAGAACATTTTCATTACTCCACAAAACAAAACCCCATATGCCTTAGCATCACCTCAATCCCTCTGTCCTTCCCCATCACTGCATCACCGCTAATTTATTTATGTCTATGGATTTATATATATTCACATTTTATATAAATGGAATTAAAAAATGTGTAGTACTTTGGCATCTTTCATTTAGCACAGCGTTTATTCTTATTATTTTTTTAATTAGAGAGGTCATAAGATTACAGGGAAGTCCTAAAAACTACCATGTTCCCATATACCCCTTGTTGTTGACACTTTGCATTAGTATGGTACCTTTGTTACAATTAATGAAAGAATATTAAAATAGTGCATCAGCTATAATCCATTATTAGGTGTATTTTCCCTTGCATTAGTATGGTACCTTTGTTACAATTGATGAAAGAATATTAAAATAGTGCATCAGCTATAATCCATTATTAGGTGTATTTTCCCATATACCAACCTATTATTAACACCTTGTATTAGTGTCGTACATTTGTTATAATTCATGAAAGAACGTTCTTATATTTGTACTATTAACCTGAGTCCATTATCCACACTGGGTTCGCTGTGTTAAACGGTTCTATACTTTTATCTTCTAACATTCATTCTGATAACATACATGACCCGAAACTTCCCCTTGCAACCACATTCACAAATATAATTCAGTGCTGTTAATTACACTCACAAAAATGTGCTACCATCCCCACTATCCTATTCCAAACATTTATAATCAACTTAAATAGAAATTCTTTACAAATTAAGCATCAGCTCCTCATTCTCTTCCCTGATCTATCCTCTGGTAACGAATATTCTATATTCCAACTCTATGAGTTTGCTTATAATAAATAGTTCATATCAGTAAGATCATACAATATTTGTCTCTTCGTGCCTGGCTTATTTCACTTGGCATGATGTCTTCAAGGTTCATCTGTGTTGTCACATGCTTTCGGACTTCATACCTTTTTATGGACAAATAATATTCCATCATATGTATGTACCACATTTTGTTTATCCATTCATCAGTTGATGGACACTGGGTTATAACTCTTGGCAATTAGGGATAATGCCATTAGGAACATTGATGTGCAAATATCCATGCAAGTCCCTGCTTTCCATTTTTTGGGGTATATACCTTTTAGTGGGATTGCTGGGTCATAAGGTAATTCTATTTTTAGCTTCCTGAGGCACTGGCAAACTGTCTTCCACACTGGCTGAATCACTTTACATTCCAACCAACAATTACTGAATATTCCTGTTTTTCCACATCCTCTCCAATCCTTTTAATTTTCTGTTTTTTTAATAGTTGCAATCTAGTGGGTGTGGAAGGACATCTCATTATGGTTTTGATTTGCATTTCCCTAATAGCTAATGATGTTGATCATCTTTACATATGCTTTTTAGCCATTTTCACAGCCACTGTAGAAATGTATATTCTAGTCTTTTGCCCATTTTTTTGAGTTTTGTCTTTTTATTGTTGAGTTGTAGGATTTCTTTATATATTCTGGATAGTAAACCCTTATCGGATATGTGGTTTCCAAATATTTTCTCCCATTAAGTAGGCTGTCTTTTCACTTTTATGACAAAGTCCTTTGATGCATAAACACTTTTAACTTTGAGGAGGTCCCATTTATCTAGTTTTTTTCTTTTATTGCTTGTGCTTTGGCTATAAAGTCTAAGAATCTATAGCCTAATGCAAGATTCTGAAGATACCTCCCAATATTTTCTTCTAGGAGTTTATAGTCCTGTTATTTATTTCCTTCTGCTTACATTTAGGTCTTCGATCCATTTTGAGTTAATTTTTGTATACGATGTGAGATGGGGTCCTCTTTGATTGCCTTGCAAATGGATATCCAGTTCTCTGGCACCATCTGTTGAAGAGACTATTCTTTACCAATTGAGCAGACTGGCAGGCTTGTAACAAATCACTTGGCCATAAGGGTGAGGGTCTATTTATGAACTCTCAATTTGATTCCATTGGTCAATGTCTGTCCTTGTGACATGCTGTTTTTGTAGTATCATGTTTTGTAGTATCATGCTGCTTTGACCACTTTAGCTTTGTGATATGCTTTAATGTCAGGAAGTGTGAATTCTCTTACTTTGTTTTTCTTTTTTCAAGATGTTTTTGGCTATTTGGGGCCCCTTACCCTTCCAGATAAATTTGATTACTGGCTTTTCCATTCATATAAAGTAGGTTATTGGAATTTTGATTGGACATGTGTAGAATTGGTAAATCATTTTGGGTAGATTTGACATCTTAACAATATTTAGCCTTTCAGTCCATGAACATGGAATGTCCTTCTGTTTATTTAGGTCTTTGATTTATTTTAGCAATGTTTTGTAGTTTTTTGTCTATAAGTCCTTTGTGTCGTTGGTTAATTTATTCTTAGATATTTGATTCATTTAGTTGGTATTATAAATTGAGTATTTTTCTTGATCTCTTCCTCAGCTTCCTCATTAGTAGTGTGTAGAAACACAACTGATTTTTGCATATTGTTTGTGTACCCTGACATTTTGATGAACTCATTTATGAACTCTGGTAGCTTTGTTGAAGGTTTTTTGGGACTTTCTATTCATAGAATCATGTAATTTGCAAATAAGGAAAGTTTTACTTATTCCTTTTGAATTTAGATGTCTTTTATTTCTTTGTCTTGCCTACTGCACTTGCTAGAACTTAAGGTACAATAATAAATAATAGTGGCGAGAGTGGGACATCCTTGTCTTGTTCCAGATCTCAGAGGGAAAGCTTCCAGTCTTTCACCATTGAGTATGAAGTCGGTTGTGGGTTTTTCATATATGCCCTTATTCATATTGAGAAATTTTCCTTCTATTCCTATCTTTCAAAGTGTTTTTTTTTTGTCAAGAAAGTATGCTGAAATCTGTCAAATCCTTTTTCTACGTCAATCAAAATGATCATGTTATTTTCCTCTTCGATTTGTTAATGTGTGGTGTATTACATTAATTTATTTTCTTGTGTTGAACCACCCTTGCATACATGGGGTAGAACCCACTTGATCATGGTGTTTAAATCTTTTGGTGTGCTTTTGGAGTTGTACTGCAAGTATTTTGTTGAGGATTTTTGCATCTATATTTGTGGGAGAGATTTCTTCTGTAATTTTCTTTTCTTGTAGTATCTTTACCTGGCTTTGGTATTAGGGTGATGTTGGCCTCATAAAATGAGTCAGGTATTGTTCCCTACTCTTCAACTTTTTGGAAAAGTTTGAGCAGTTCTTAAATTTTCTTAGAAAGATTAGTAGTATTCATCCGCTTCTGGGCTTTTCTTTGTTGGAGAGTTTTTAATGACAGATTCATTCTCTGCTTCTAATTGGTCTGTTGAGGTCTTCTTTTTAGATTCAGTGTAGGTTGTTTCTATGTTTCTAGCATTTATCAATTTCATCTAGGTAATCTAATTTGTGGGCATACAGTTGTTCATAGTATCCTGTTATGATCCTTGTTATTTCTTTGGGGGCAGTATTAAGTCCTCCCTATCATTTCTAATTTTATTTCGGTCTTCTCTCTTTTTTCCTTTGTTAGTCTATATAAAGGTTTGTCAGAATTGATCCTTTCAAAGGATTTTGGTTTTGTTAATTTTCTCTATTGTTTTTTATTCTCAATTTCATGTATTTCTGCTCTAATCTTTGTTATTTCTTTCTTTCTGCTTGCTTTGAGATTTGCTGGTGTTTTTTTTTGTTTTGTTTTTTGTTTGTTTGTTTTTGGAGTACTTCCAGATGTATAGTTTGGTCTTTGATTTTAACTGTTTCTTCTTTTCCTATGTAAGCTTTTAGGGCTATACATTTCCCTCTCAGCACCACCTGTGCTGCATCCCTTAAGTTTTAATATATTGTGTTCTTGTTTTCTTTTCTCTTCAGATATTTACTGATTTTCCTTGCGATTTCTTCTTTGACCCCTTATTTGCTTAAGAGAGTGTTAGTTAACTTTCTTGTATTTGTGGATTTTCCACTTCTCGACCTGCTGTTATTTTCCGTCTTCATTCCCTATGGTCAGAGAAGATGTTTTGTATGATTTCAGTCTTTCTGCATTTATTAAGACTTGTTTTGCACACCAAGATGTGTTCTATCCTGGAGAATGATCCATGTACACTTGAGAAGAATGTATATCTTGCTGTTTTGGAGTGCAATTTTCTGTATATGTATGTTAGGTCTCATTCATTAATTATTCTGTGTCCTTATTGACCTTCTGTCTAGATGTTCTGTCTATTGATGAGCGTGGGCGTACTGACGTTTACGATTGTCAGAGGTGTCTTTTTCTCCCTTTAGTTTTGCCAGTGATTGCATTGTGTATTTTGGGTCACCATGGTTAGGTGCATATTTATGATTGTTAATTTTTCTTGGTGGGTTGTCCCCCCCCTCCTTTTTTTAGGTACATGGTCTGGGATTCAAACCTGTGTCTCCTGCATGGAAGGCGAGCATCCTACCACTGAATCAGTGCCCCTTTTATTAATATACAGTGTCCTTTTTTGTCTCTTCTAACAGCTTTTGACTCAAAGTATATTTTGTGTGATACTAGTTTAGCTAACCCAGCTTTTTCTTTTTTTTTTTTTTTTTTTTTTTGTTACTATATGCATAGAATATCTTTTTACATCCTTTCACTTTCAACCTATTTGGGTCTTTAGGTCTACATTGAGTTTCGTAGAAGCAACATATAACTCTCAATCATGTTTTTTAATCTATTCTGCTAACCTGTGTCTTTTGATTGGGGAGTTTGCTCCATTAACATTCAGTGTTAGTATTGTGAAGGCAGTGCTTACTTCAGCCATTTTATCCTTTGGCTTTTGTATATCACTTCTCTTTTTTTGTCTATCTTTGCCGTTACTGCAACCTCCTTTTCTGTATGGTTGATTCTTTGTGATGTATCTGACTGATCCCTTTCTCATTTCTATTTCATATATTTGTAAAATACTGTCTTTGTAGTTACCCTGGGGTTTATATTACACAATCTACATCTATTACCTACTAATTTGAAAAAGATACCAACTTAGATTTAATAGCATCAATATTCTCTGCTCCTTTGTCTCTCTGTTGCACCTCTTTATGTTGTTTTTGTCCCCCATTACCACTTTATATTTTGAGCTTATTTTTCAGGAATTATGCCTTTTTCTTCTTTAATTGTGTTCTGGTTCTTTTATGAATTAAAGAGCAGAGTCGTAGATTGAGGATTTTGCATCTACCCTTTTAGTTACGCTTACTGATGATCTTAATTTTTTCACACTAGTCCAAGCCATTCTCCTCTTTTCCTTTCAATCTGGAGAACTCCCTTTAGTAATTCTTATAGAGTAGATTTTTGTTGATTTCTCTCAGTTTCTGTTTATCTGTGAATATTTTAAACTCTCCATCATTTTTGAAAGACTGTTTTGCCAGATAAATAATTTTTGGCTGGCATTTTTTCTCTTTCAGTACCTTAGATATATCACACCATCGTGTGCCCACTTCCATGGCTTCTGATGAGAAATCGGCACTTGGTCTTATTGAGGATTGCTTATATGTGATGAATTGCTTTTCTCTTGCTGCTTTTAGAAGTCTCTCTTTATCTTTGGTATTTGACATTCTGATTAGTATGTGTTTCAGAGTAGGTATATTCCTAATATATTATTATTATAATATATATATAATGTATATATACAGTGTATATGTTGTATATGTGTACATATATATATAATGTATTATTCTTTTTGCAGTGTGTTGAGCTTCTTGGACATGTATATTTGTGTTTTTCATAAGAGTTGGAAAGATTTTAGCCATTATTTCTTCAAATTTTCTTTTTGCCGTTTTCCCTTCTCTTCTCCTTCTGGGACACCTGCAGTGCCTAAGTTTGTGTGCTTTATGTGATCATTCAAGTCCCTGAGATAATGCTCATTTGTTTCTATTCTTTTTTCTATCTGTTCTTTTGACTATGTGATTTTCATTGTCCTGCTTTCTAGTTCGCTGATTCTTTCTTCTGCCTGTTTAAATTGTTTGTTGTATACCTTTGGTGTATTTTTAATCTCTACTATTGTGCCTTTCATGCCCATCATTTTTGTTATACTTCTTTTTTCTACTTTCAAATTCTTCTATGCTCATACATTGTCTTTTTAATATCCTTTATCTCTTTTTTGTATATTTTCCTTCATCTCCTTGAATTGATTCAGGGAATTTGTTTGACATCTTTGATTAGATGTTCCTACTACTGAGTCTTTTTCTGTAGTTTAAATTTGTTCGCTTGGCTGAGCCATATCTACCTGCATCTTAGTATGGCTTGTAATTTTTTGGTATTATCTATGTATCTGATTATCTTGATGAGTTAACGCTGAAGATCCATTTCTCCCTCTTGTCCAGTGTTTTATTGCTGATTGGCTTTGTGTTAAGGTTCTTCTTTGATTCTTCTTCTAACTTATTCTAGAGCTGTAGAATAGCCCATATTTAATGATTCAGATTTCCTCGGGTTTTCTTCATCTGATTCTTGCCCTGGATATGTGGTGTAATTTTTAAGATTGTACTTTTTATACAAGTGTTTCACCTCCAGGAGA